>JAXRKO010000906.1:0-25569 GCA_037039905.1 Formica aserva | reverse complement strand
CTGCCATGTGCAGGTAGAGCACATGAAACCGAGAAGAAAAGTCCTTTACCATTTTGCGATTTTCGTAATAATTATTAAGAAATTAATTTAAAAAGATGGGCCAATCACAAGCGCGCGGCGAGAAGAGACTTCCTACTCAGGCGTTGCTAGGTGCGCGGCAAAGCGGTGGGAGGGGCGCTGTATACGGCTACGTACGAGCGAACGCTGAAGCCACGCATCTCGAATTATTCCCTCTCTCTCTCTCTCTCACTCTCTCTTTCTCTTTCTCGCGCGAGCGGCACAGGAAGCAGAGTTGGGCAAAAATCTAATTAACAATTACAAATTTCAATTACAATGTAATTCTTAATGCATTTAATAATTACATTTTATAATCGTTAATTATTGCAAACAATTATATTGGTTGCAATAATTAACAATGTAATTGTTTGCAATAATTAACGATTATAAAATGTAATTATTAATTGCATTAAGAATTACATTGTAATTGAAATTTGTAATTGTTAGTTAGATTTTTGCCCAACTCTGCTTCCTATGCCGCGCGCGCGAGAAAGAGAAAGAGAGAGTGAGAGAGAAAGAGAGAGAGAGAGAGAGAGAGAGAGAGAGAGAGAGAGAGAGAGAGAGAGAGAGAGAGAGAGAGAGAGAGAGAGAGAGAGAGAGAGAGAGAGAGAGAGAGAATAGTTCGAGATGCGTGGCTTCAGCGTTCGCTCGTACGTAGCCGTATACAGCGCTCCTCCCACCGCTTCGCCGCGCACCTAGCAACGCCTGAATAGGAAGTCTCTTCTCGCCGCGCGTTTGTGATTGGCCCATCTTTTTAAATTAATTTCTTAATAATTATTACGAAAATCGCAAAATGGTAAAGGACTTTTCTTCTCGGTTTTATGTGCTCTACCTGCACATGGCGGGTGATCCGCGAATTATGGGACTCTATATATATATATACAGTTTGTCTGATTTAAGTGAATACGCTTAATTATTTCTTCGAAAATTAAGGAAATAAAAAAATTGTTTAGACAAAATTGGAGTTGAACAACATTTTTCTAAATAATTTTTTTGTATTTTTAATTTTCTAGGAAATAATTAAGTGTATTTATTTAAATCCGACATACTGTATATATTGTGTATATGTATAAATTATTTCATATGTTTGTATATACAGGATGTCCCAAAGCATCCTTGACAACGCTCGTGAGCAAGTAGAGCACAGCAAACTGAACAGAAAAGTCCTGTAACATTTTTTTCTATAACACTTAATAAAGGAGTTATTATTAAGTAACGTCTGGCCAATCAGCATCGACCTTTAGCCGCGCGCCTCGAAGTGTGCGTGAGCGCTCCGTCGCTACGGCGACGCACACTAACAGACGGGCGGCTCACTGACGTGCGTCCGGCTAAAAGTCAGTGCTGATTGACCAGACTTTATTCAATAATAACTCCTTTATTAAGCGTTATAGAAAAAAAATGTTACAGGACTTTTCTGTTCAGTTTACTGGGCTCTACCCGCTCACGAGCGTTGGCACAATTTTTACCGGACACCCTGTATATACAGGGTGGGGCATTTATATTGAGACACCTAAATATCTAAAAAATAAAGCAAGATAGAAAGAAATGTTTCAGACAAAAGTTATATGGTTTCGAGAGGGCCACATGACAAAAATATAGACTTGACCTTGAGTAACCTTTTCAAGGTGAAGTCAATGTGATCGTTGTTTTCTTAAATGGAAACCCCCATTTTTTATTGCATATTCTTGTAGCTTATCTCGAGAGCTTTTCAAAACACTATAATAAAGTATTTTCTCATAAGTTTTTTTTGAGCTTTTTATATCTTAATCTGACATATTTTGATATAAAAAATAAAATATCTCGTAAAATATTTAGTTTTCAATAATCTCACCGTAATGCTTTTATGTACAGAATAATGAGACAAATCAATTAGTGTAAAAAAATAATTGTTTTAAAAAAAAAGTATGTAATTATTTACAATGTATTTTTTAAAACAATTATTTGTTTTTTTTACACTAATTGATTTGTCTCATTATTTTGTACATAAAAGTATTACGGTGAGATTATTGAAAACTAAATATTTTACGAGATATTTAATTTTTTATCAAAATTCGTCAGATTAAAATATAAAATAACTCAAAAAATACTTAATGAAAAAATACTTTATTATAGTGTTTTGGAAAGCTCTCAAGATAAGCTATAAGAATATGCAATAAAAAAGGAGTTCCATTTAAAAAAAATAAGATGACCTTCAAATCTCCTAAGCGCCTCCACCTAAAAAAAAATGTTCACTTCCACAAGATTTCCCCCTCGATACCATACAACTTTTATTTGAAACATTTTCCTTCAAACGTTGATCCTGAAAAGTTATGAGGGTGGAACTTTTAAAATGGGACACCCTGTATATATTGTGACGTTGCCGTCTCGCGCGCATCCGCGGGGTTCCTCTCCGATCGAAAAGCGCGGGCTGAAGGGCCGCGCCAGTCGAATCATTGCGAGAACCGTACCGTTACCTCCAGAGAGGCGTCATTAATTGAGATTTCGAGCGTAATATTAATTTCGTTTATGATTTTCTTTCGTATGAATAATTCATTTGGGAGCCTCATCGGAAGAAGGAGCGGAAAGTCGCTGAAGCGTCACGGAAAATACGATCGCCAATCAAGGAAGACCTTGGAGGGGCAAGGAGCCAGCAATTTGGAAATCCAAAACATCTAACGGCCAAACTAGCTACGTCACGACGGGATCAGGACCCGCACACATGATGCGCAACGCACGGGACAGTGAGGGGATCCTCGCGCAAGGACACAGGCCCGTGCGGATCCGGCCCCCGCGGAGGGACTGCAATTCTGCACCCGATGGCGTGACGCGGTCCCGGAAAAGACGGAAGGAAGGGTGGCAGCGATACTCCCGGCCAAACCGTTCACCTCAGACCCCGCGACGGCCCCGCGAGAAGGGCCCCAGCGAATTATTGTTTGTAATACCGGGGGCGCGCGGACCCCCGTTACGATCGTGAGCGCGCCGCCCGCCGGCCACAGCGCGTGATAACGCGTGATTGTCGCGATAATACGCACCCCGTGTGCGCAGCCCCGGCTGGCCCACAGGTATCGATTCTGGATCGCGACGATCCAGGAGGAGACTGGTGTGAGCCTGCGAGCCGACAGCGAGCGTGTGAGGTCGAGAGCGTAGAATTCTGTAATTGAGAGGACGATAGCGAGACGAGAGCGAACGGAGAGGATCCCGGCGATCGGCAGCTGAGAAGGACGGACCCGAGGGAAAGGACGTCGACGTCGCTGACCCCGTGCAACCGCCACGAGAGGAACGGTACCGGTGAGGTTACCCTCCGCCATATTCGCCACTCGCGATCGCGCCCGGAATCGTTTCGTTCTGTCGTCGTCGCCGTGAATTCGTACTTTGGGGTACGGGCTAAGCCCGATTTTTTGGTGTAGATTTTCGCGTCACGGCCACGTCGTCAAGCGATTCAAGCCCCGGAGCCTCGAAAGTATCGGTTTCCGCGGATCGAGACATTACCTCACGTTTCTAATAAACCGTGTGTCGTCTCTCTGGAGATTCGGATTCCGTAGATTATATTTGCGTTGGTTCTCGCGCGTCTAGCGTTTAAGACTCGTTCGTACTGTATGTCGGTCGTCTGAGTGTGAGTGTGATTCGCGTCAATTTGTTATATTATTTTTGTCTTTCGTTTGTGTATCTTTGCGTCTAAACTGTGCGTGCACGTCCGGTGCAACTTTCCTTCGCGATTATTATATGGGTTACGTGAGAGTGTGAATCGCGTAAATTCGACGTATTATATCGGCTGTAAAGCACCGCGTCTCGAAATTGTGAGCGCGTTTTGTGAGAGTTTCTTTGCGATTCTTGCATGAATTGCGTGCGTGTGTGTGTCGAGTATTCAATTCTGCGTAATCTGTCCGTCCGAAATCGAAGCATGTCCGCGTTGTATTAATTGCCTGTTAATCTTAAGTTGCGTATTAGTAATTTAGCGGTAATAGCGGGCGATAAGGTCGCCGTTGGCGAGGTGATATCGAGAATTGATTCGGACTTGCGCCCGAATTATAGACGAACGTAATAATCAATTTCTTCGCAGTGCGAGGCGTAATTCAAGCCGAGCGGACATTCCGGCCGATCTAACGGGTCGGTCTCGGCGTACGCATTACGGGGTTTCGCGCCCCGCGTCTAACACCCAGTCTCGCAGCCGCGTTTCTTTTACCGCCGCCGTATATCCGCGCGGTTTATCATTACTATTCTCGAGGAGCTGCGGCTCCCGCTATTATAATAAATCTGTTAATTTTTCTGTTTAATTTACGAGTTTCCTTTCAGTTGTGTTTGTCGTTCCCGTAATTGTCGCCTCTTGCATAAATTATCGCGTTCGATCAACACTCGCCCTGCCCCTCTACCGTTAAGCAAACTAGTCAGCCCGTGGCGAATTCCGGCAATTTCTTTCGCGTTTATTTCGCGCTTGTTTTCGTGATTCGCGAATTGATACGTGAAAGATCGTATCTGGCGCCCAAGTTCGATTCTCGCGATTATCTCTCGGATCTCGTCACGGTACGCGCGGAACTCCTAACATCCCGTTCCCACCTGGCGCGTGGATCTTTTTCTCGGTTTTCCCGTTTTTGTCAACGACCATTCCGCATCTCCCGTTCGGCGAATTAGCTCCTGTTCGTCGGCGCAATTTACACCCGCGCGACGGAGAGAACGAGTCGGCAGCCGCGTTTATCGCTCAGCCGCGAGACGGTAGGAAAAGTCGTCGCAATATATATGTATACATACATAATATGCAACGGATATGACAGTTTAAAAAAATATGTTTTAGAAATGTTTTAGAAAAACTGCTTTTTTAATAATAATTTATTTTAATAATTAATTATTATTAATATTTACAATTTAATAATAAACAAATATAATATAATTATGCATTGAAAATAGATAATCTCGTATAGATCTACTACAAATCTTACTTCGAAGTCTATAGGAATTTGAGCTATTATCCTATACAGCACCGCAAGATTGTAACAACATTGCAGCAACATTTTTCTGCAATATTGCAACATTGCAGAAACATTGCAAAATATTGCTGCAATGTTGTTATGATATTGCAGCAACAATAAAATGTCCGCCTACAGAAATATTGCAATATAATATTGCAGCAACATAGCAATATAATATATATGCAATAATACTTTATGTATATTTATCGACAATAATATCCTTACATATGAAAAAAATAATAAGAAATTAGGCCTATAAGAGTCAGGATTTAGTGTGTATATAGATTTTCTATATTATAATAACAAAATTATAAAATGTAAATTTTTCGGTGCACATTCGACTTTCTTCAGTGACAGAGAATATCTAAGAGAAATAAAAAAAAACTGAATTTGCAATTGTGTAAATTTACAATCTCTTTGTATCCGAAATATTCAGATATCCGGATGCAAAAAGATCGTGGTGGATTTACGCATACAACGAGTTTTTTCACATCTCTCTTATCTTTATATAATCTCAAAATTTATTTATTAAAATCTGAAGTATCTTGCATATTAGAAAATTATTATCAAATTTTTTATTTTATATAAGAATGGAAACTATTAAAAGAATTTTTAGTCCAATGTCTGAGTCCCCTGTGTTGGGGTCATATCATACAACTTAATCTAATAAAAATATTTATTATATCTTTAATCTTACTAGCCGCTCTTTGTAAACTTTATATAATCATCGTGACTAAAAATTAAATGCGGAATAGATAGTGCAACCTTCGCCGCATAACGGTAAATGAATGAACTAGCGATTATCGAATACTTTTTGCTTCCTGATAGAGGAAGCTTTGTTTTCGTGACAAATTTTTTTTTCGAGTTTTCTATGCCAATGTGTTTAGAATGTTCCAAAACGTCAAAAAATCATATTCCTAAAAAATGTCTGTATGTATGTATGTATGTATGTATGTGTGTATGTGTGTATGTGTGTATGTGTGTATGTGTGTATGTACGCAATATATTGTACAACCTCTAACTTCCGCAATTTTTGAGATATCGGGTTAAATTTTTTTTACATGGATAGAGTATCATTCAAGGATGGTTGGTATTGAATTTGGTGAGAATCGATGAAAAGGTTCATTTTTTATAAAATTTTTAATTTTTTGGGAAATGTCTGTATACATTGTAACTTTCGCAAATTTTGAGATATCAGGTTAAATTTTTTTAGATGGATAAAGTATTATTAAAGGATGGTTGCTACTGAATTTGGTGAGTATCGGTGAAAGGATATATTTTTTATAAAATTTTTAATTTTTTGAGAAATGTCTGTACACGCTGTAACTTTTGGAAAATTTGAGATATCGGATTAAATCTTTTTATATGAATAGAGTATTATTAAAGGATGGTAGGTACTGAATTTAGTGAGTATCGGGGAAAGGGTTTATTTTTTATAAAATTTTGAATTTTTTGAGAAATGTCTGTACACGCTGTAATTTTCAAAAAATTTGAGATATGCGATTAAATTGTTTTACATGAATAGAGTATTATTAAAGGATGTTTGATGTTGAATTTAGTGAGGGTCGGTGAAAAAAATTATTTTAATTTTTATTTCGCTCACAAAACTTCCTCTATGAGGAAGCAAAAATTGAAAAACCCGCATGCTTAAAGCAGCTTAAGCAGTGTAAGATACAATGATGAGGAAACAATGTGCAAGTTTTTAATTTGCACAACTCTACTTGTTTTGTAATATTTTCGGAATGTTGCTGTAACATTGCTAAAGTTAAATTGTAAAATAATGTCTTTGCAATATTTCTGCAACATTACACTGCAATATGCAATATTGCAATGTTGCAGCAATGTTGTTGCAAGCTTCAGTGCTGTTTGGGATGTTTCCAAACGTTCACAACTACTAATATTCATTCGCTAATAAATTGTGAAATTTTAAAATAATGAAAGATTTTAGCGATTAAGTATATACATATTTAAGTTGCGTTCACATTTAGGATCTTTAGAAAACGCTCAAAATATTAGGGTTCCTATAAAACAAAAAAGAACATGATTTGTAAGATATTTGTCCACAAAGATTTATATCCAAAATCTGTTTCTTATTATATATATATATATATATATATATATATATATATATATATATATATATAATTAGATATTAATTTTTACTTTTTTGTGTAAAATAAACTTTAAAAAATAATATATAAAATAAAAATTAATATTTGATTATGGAACAGATTTTGCACGATAAATGTTTCAAATCATGTTTTTTTCTGCATAATTATATTGCATAATTATATTATATTTGTTTATTATTAAATTATAAATAAAATAATTAATTATTAGAAAAGCAGTTTTCCAAACTTTTCTAAAACATAAAACTCATATTTCAATTTATTACCATCGTATTAACGACGCGACTTTACCTTGGAAACGTAATTACTGCTTTGGCCACTACTACGGTATGGCGTTGAAACCAGTGAGAAATGCTGGTCTCGCCTTCATCCGGGCCTTTGGCTATCTGTCTATTAATCTGTTGTTATAGCCCAAAACGGCTATAACCAAATTATAATAGTATAGTTATTAATTATTAAATATTATTTAACGTGTTCCGACTATAACTCGAAGTCGAGGAAGACGTATAAAGTTACGAGCGCAATCGCTGACAAAACAAGCCACGCGCGGAGGCCACGCGTTCGCGAGACTCGAAGACCGATACGCCGGAAATGCAAGCAAAGAATATACGTAGCTTGCATCCGGGGTTTTTCCACCCAAAATCGAGCGACACGACCACCTATGGTCCTGTCGGTAAGCGATCCCCTCCAAAAAACTAATCGAACAGGAGGTGATAAAACTACCCACCTCGAACGAGCGCTAGGCAGTCTTAATCACAAAACCACCCGAAACAGTTATATTCATACAATTATACAGCACAGTCGAATTCAATAAAGAGCAACCGCGAGACGGACAATTGAAATCATTTTAATAAAAAGAGCGTCCCAGCTGATCTCGCGACGGCAGCCGCGATATCAGGCACGCGCAGCAATTCTATACCACGATAAGCCGAGTTGAAGTGCGAGAAAGACAAGAAGATTTAAAGCCGATGTATACGAATAAATGACTTTATTTCTGCAACTACTACAAAATTGTTGACACGGCGAGACGACCCTGCCCGATCCCGAACTCCTTAGTTCTAATTTGGCCAACGATCCCCAAAAATTCGCTGTGCTTCCACGGAGGCACAACACTGTGCTCTAACTCACCTATCATCAGAGAGAAGCATGAGAGCGGCCATCCCGGCGTTTTCCGTACGATAGCTTTTCGGTCCCGTACAGCAGCGCCTCTACGTCCATTTTACCGCCGCTTGGAACTACATAGCCACGTCCACTTTCGATGGCATGGTAAACCATTTGGTGTGAGTCCGTGCTACGTCCATAATTGTAAATTCACTAATATGTCCCGCATATAAATGTATTATTAAAGTAAATCTCGATAAAACGATTCTAGAAAACAAAATAATTTTTTTAAGATAAGTCTTGTACGTATAAAATAACTTATTTTGTATAATATTTTTGTTATTTTCGTTAAATGTTACGTACAATAAAATACATTTTTTCTTCTACGTAATGTATAACATACATATTACGCGCACAAATTTATGAAATTTTTTTAACAATATTTTTTACTATAATTATGCATCCATTTATTATATTGTATATTTGCTTAAAAGTATTATATATTTGAATTTATTACGTATTCCACTGAAACTAAATATTTCCAACAAAGTTTATGTCCGATCGGGCCTGTGTCCTATCGGGCCTGTGTCCTATCGGGCCTGTGTCCTATCGGGCCTGTGTCCGATCGGGCCTGTGTCCGATCGGGCCTGTGTCCGATCGGGCCTGTGTCCGATTGCAACCATATGTGTCCGATCGGGCTTGTGTCCGATCGGGCCTGTGTCCAATTGCAACCATATGTGTCCGATCGGGCCTGTGTCCGATTGGGTCTGTGTCCGATCGAGCCTGTGTCCGATTGGGACTGTGTCCGATTGCAACAGTATGTGTCCGATCGGAACTGTGTCCAATCGGGGCTGTGTCCGATCGAACCTGTGTCCGATTGGGACTGTGTCCGATCGGGAAATATTGTCGTGTCCGATCGGTAATGTGCGCAGTTGAGACTCACTCTCTCATAATACAATGTCCAGGCTTCATTTGCCCGGATGCTGAATTGGTGGATATGCTGCTGGATATAGAGCACCAAGATGACTTTTTAATTAACAAATGCTGGAACTTCTCTTCTCACGATATATATATATATATATATATATATATATATATATATAGCTCGCTGATGTTGGTTGATATTTCTCTTTCTGAAACCGCTGGTCAAGTAACATTGCTCTAAGATGTTAGAAAAGATAGTTTTGTGTTTTGTTATACACATACGCGTATAGGTATATGCTACATTAGTAGGTTAATAAAAAAAAATATTTCTCTTGTTTTTTTTTCTTTTCTATATATATACAGGGTGGTCCATTTTAAAAGAGCCAGTCAAATATCTCGAAAAATATGAAAGATACGGAAAAACGTTTCAGACAAAATTGTTTGGTTCGAAGGAGGACATAAGATGGTGCCATTGATGTGACCTTGGATAGTCATTTGAAGGTCACATAAAGGTCACTTTCAATTTCTTAAATAGAAACCCCTATTTTTTATTGCATATTCTTATAGCTTATGTCGAGAGCTTTCCAAAACACTATAATAAAGTATTTTTTCATTGAGTACTTTTTGATTTATTTTATATTTTAATCTGACATATTTTGATATAAAAATTAAAATATCTCGTAAAATATTTAGTTTTTGACAATCTTACCGTAATACTTTTGTGTACAGAATAATGAGACAAATCAATTAGTGTAAAGAAAAAAACAAATAATTGTTTAAAAAAATACATTATAAATACATTATAAATAATTACATACTTTTTCTTAAAAACAATTATTTTTTTTTACTGATTAATTTGTCTCATTATTCTGTACATAAAAGTATTACAATAAGATTATCGAGAACTAAATATTTTACGAGATATTTTAATTTTTATATCAAAATATGTCAGATTAAAATATAAAATAACTCAAAAAGTACTTAATGAAAAAATACTTTATTGTAGTGTTTTGGAAAGCTCTCGACATAAGCTACAAGAATATGCAATAAAAAATAGAGGTTTCCATTTAAGAAATTGAAAGTGACCTTCATGTGACCTTCAAATGACTATCCAAGGTCACATCAATGGCACCATCTTATGTCTCTTTTCGAACCAAACAACTTTTGTCTGAAACGTTTTTCCGTATTTTCCATATTTTTCGAGATATTTGACTGGCTCTTTTAAAATGGACCACCCTGTATATATATATATATATATATATATATATATATATATATATTTATTTATTTATTTTGTTCGGGAGTCGACCTCGACGAGATCGCCCGAAACTGAGAGAGAGACGATGCGCGAGAAGCGGTGTGTAACGCGAATCCGTAGATCCGCTGGAGGATAAGGAGATTGAGAAGAGAGTCGCGGTCGACCGATTTCCATAATAGGATATTTTCGGCGCCGAATGTTCGAGAATATAGGTGTTTGTCACACTTTTTCTTTCTAAGAAGAATGCGATCACGCACCTTTTTCTTTGTTATGATCACGCGGTCACGCGTCGATCGGCTGTTCGCGACGATGTTTATTCTCGCTCGGGTTTTGATCGCGGCTCTTACCGTTCAGATTTGTCGGTTGAATTTACAGTTTAAATTTATCGATTAAATTCAACGTTTCAATCTTAAACAATTTATTTATTTATTTATTTTTTATTATTATGGGCTTTTTCCCCCTTTTTTTTTGTTAAAATTATAAAAGTAAAGTATAAGAAAAGGAATGTTTTGTGTTATTACTATAATAAGGATTATTATTATTACTATTATTATATAGAGTATTATTATGTGTATATTGTGTATTTATTATTATTATTAATTATTAATCCGCGCCTTGCGGCTTTGGATGACTTCCAGTTTTTACATTTGTTATTCTGTCTTTGTGTGTTTGTGTCTTGTGTTGTGTCTTATGTTTCCTTTGTGTTTTCACAATAAATTGATAGTCAGACATTCTTAAAAATTAACATATTTAAAATCCAAAAACACAAAACTCAAAATTGGAATTATAATTAAAATTCAAATTAAGATTAATATTAATTTAAAACTTAAAACTTAAAACTTGTAATTAATTAACATTAAAATTAAAACTAAAAATAAAACTAAAATTAAAATTAAAGTTAAAATCAAAATTAGAGTTAAAATTGCAATTGAGATACAATATACATTATACAAAAATCTATAACTCCAAATCACTAAAATCATACAAATTTAAATTAACCACTAATATCTACAACTCAAAAACTCAATAAAGATACAATCTAATAACCAACTGACCAAATACAGTAAAATAAAATACAATGAAATAAAATTAATACTGAATCTGAAATAAAATATGAAATAAATCTCTAATAAATCTCTGAGTTATCTAATATACATTAAATATATTAAATATTAAATATTCAACATTCAACATTCATCATTCATCATTCTTAACCACAGTTTGTTTGCTTTTGCATTCTTCATCTATCTTTGTCTATTTCTATTTTCTTTATATTACTTCTTCCTCCCCATTGGTCTCCCCTCCTTTCTCTTTTTTTTTTCCTTCCTAATTTTATCTATCTTTTTCATTAATTCACAGCCTTTTCCATCTTCTTTTAAGAGCTCTTCCATTGGCGTTTCATCTTTAGTCTTCTCACATTCTTTCAACACATGTATCATATTTTCTATTCCTTCTCCGCATATTCTACATTTCCTTTCTTCGTCCTCTTTCCAGTGTTGATTTCCCCTCATTTCGTTTCCACATCTAAATCTTGCTATCAGACCCCTATCCTTCTTTCCTCTTCTTCCTCTCAAATATGCTGGTAATTCTTCCGTCATTATGTTTTTATATATTTCATTGTATTTAGACTCCTCTATTTTTCTTCTTCTTTCTTCCTTTTCTTTCATTCCTATTCTTTCCATTATTTCCTGTACTATCTCTTTTGCTTCCACGTTCTCTCTCTTCTCTCTCAGCTCTTCTTTATTTATTTCCGCCTTTTCCATCACTTCTCTTCTCCTTTTTTCCCATTTACTCTCTTCGTTGCTTCTTCCGCTCCTTTCCAGCTCCTTCATACATTCCGTTACTAATCTTTTTTCCGATTGACGTGTAGTTTCTTCGTACTTGATGGCTCTTTTCCTTGCTTCCATACTCAATTCCTTCATCTTAGTTTCTTCCGTTAAAATATAATTCGGAGTTCTTATATTTAGTCCTAGAATCCATTTCACGTATTTCCTCTTTATTCTATCCAGTCTTTCTTTTTTCTTCCACCCCCAAATCTCCGCTCCATACAGTGCCACATTTCCAACCAATGCGTCAAACATCTTTATTCTTCTCTCATAATCTTCTTTGAATAATCTTTCTTGAATAATAATCTTTTCAATACTCCAGGTTAGTTTCATTGCAATTGTCGCTCTTCTCATTCTTTCCAATACGTGTTTCTCTGCTCCTCCGTTCTTTTGCAATATATATCCCAGGTATCTCATTTCCTTCACCTCTTCTATATTCTCTTCATCCCATTTCCACTCTCTTTTTCCTGCCCTTCCTCTTCCTTTTTCGAAAAACATCATTTTTGACTTTTGTGTACTCAAAATCAATCCTTTCCTTTCTATATATTTCTTTAGCCTTCTCATCATTCCTTTTAGCTCTTGCTCACTTTTTGCCAATATAACTATAACATCCGCATATGTAATTGACCACAGCTTTTCTTTTCCCACCACGATTCCTCCAGTCTATTCCTTCCTCATCTCTGCCTCTAAATCCATGATATACATATTGAACAGCGTGGGACTCATAGGGCATCCCTGTCTTACTCCACTTTCTGTCCAAAACTCCTCTGTTCTTCTGTTTCTCACTTTTACCTTATTCTTTGTTTCTTTATATGTTTCCATAATTCTCCTTCTTAGCTGTTCTCCTATGCCTGCTTTCTTCATCATTTCTCCCATTTTCCTTCTGTCCACTTTATCAAATGCAGCCTTGAGGTCTATAAACATTGCAAAAATTTTTCCTCTTTTCTTCGAAATTTCTTTATTAATTATATAATTTAGCAGATATATTGCGTCAATTGTTCCCCTTCCTGCTCTAAATCCAAATTGTCCTTCCTCCAATTTTGTTTCCACTTCCTGTTTCAATTTCTCATTCAAAATGTTCGTGTAGATTTTATATGCTGTATCCATCAATGTCACTCCTCTGTAGTTCCTTACATCTCTTTTTTCTCCTTTCTTGTAAATTGGATTGATCAATCCTTTATTCCATTCTTCTGGGATTCTTCCTTCCTTCCATATTTTGTTCAATAGTTTTAAGAAAACTTTTCCTATCTCTTTCGGCATCAATCTCCATGCTTCATTTTCTATTCCATTTTCTCCTGGTGCTTTTCCTATCTTTAATCTCTTCAGTTGTTTCATTAGCTCTTCCTTCGTTATTTCTTCTAATTCTTGTCCGTTCTTCTCTATGCCTTCCTCTTCTCTCCCGTTCTCTTCCATTATCCTTCTTTCCTTTGTTCCTCCTAATAACTCCATAAAATGCAAATTCCAACTTTCCAAATCTATATTCTCATCTATTCTCTCTCTCTTCTTTCTATATTTGATATATTTCCATGCCTCTTCTTCTGTTCTTATTAGTTTTATCTTTTCTTCTTCTTCTTTTTCATGTTTCTTTTTTTCATTGTCACACCATATTTTATACTCCTTTCTTTTTCCAATATATTCTTCCCGGTTGATTTTTCCTTTTTTCATCCTTCTAAGTTCTTTTCTTAGCTCTCTTTTTTTCTTTCTCCATTCTTTGCTATGCCATTCTCTCCTTCCTAGTTTCCATGGTGTAATCTTTTTCTTTATCTTTAATACCGAATTATTTACTTTATTCTCTATCTCTCTCCATATCTCCCCATTTTCTGTCTGTGTGCATGACCATCCTTGACATCTTTCGTGGTAGTACTCGATTCCTTCTTCTGTCCATACACTTCTTTCAATCTTTATTCTGTCGCTCCTTTTCCTGTTTCTTCTTTCTATGTCTTCTAGTTCCACTTCCATTGGTATATGATCCGACTCTGTTCTATTTCCTTCTTCTATCTTCTTAACTTCTTCTATTGCTTTTTCGTTCGTTACAACGTAATTTATGACCGATGATCCCATTTCTCCAATATATGTTCATTCCCCTTCCTTCTCATAGCTTGCATTCAAGATCATCCATCCTCTTTCTTTTATTTTGTTTATCATTATTCGTCCTTCTTTATTTACTACTTTATCTTTTGATCTTCTTAACTCCTCTTCTTTCTTCTCTCCTGTTCCTATCGGTCCACCTTCTTCTCCCGTTCTTGCGTTAAAATCTCCTCCTATTATCAAGTATTCTTCTTTTTCCTCTTTTATTTCTTCCATTAACTTCTCTAATGTTTCTTCAATGTTTTGGCTGTATAACGTAATCACTCTCCACCTATTCCTGTTATATATCAAATTTGTCTTCATTGCTCCTTTATTTATTTCCCTTACTTTTACTCCTTTTAGCTCTTTACTTATTGCTGTTATAATTCCTCCTCTCGCCCTTCCTTTTATATTTTCTCTTGTTGCCGGTATGCACTTCCATTCATATTTATTAGATAATCTATTACTGATCTTCTTCCATGTTCCTTCCTCTACCCACGTTTCTGTTAAGCCTATGATGTCAAATTCTTCCAAATATTCCCATGTTTCTTCGCATTTGTTCGTTATTCCTGCAATGTTCCAGAAACAGATTTTTATACCTTTTTTGCCGCTCTCCATCTCCTCTTCATCTTTTTTATCGTGTTCTCATTCTCTTCTTCCTTTTCTTTCTTCCTCCAGTTTCTCTTCTTTCTCGTTCCATCTGTACCATTTATCCTTCAAGTAAATTTTTTTGTATCCAACTTTTATATTATTGTCGCCTTTTTCTTTTCCTTCTCTTGCCATTTCTCTTAATTTTTGTTGTATCTCCCTTTCTTTTCTTGTTAAATCGTCTTCTATTATTATACCCCTCCTCAGCTCTTTCTTCTTACTCATGATCTCTCTTTTTTGCCCCTATCTCTGCTATTACTAAATTTCTATTTCCATTCAGTTCTATTCTGTTTGCTTTTTTTACCATTATATTCACCTTTAAACTGTCCTTTATATATTTTTCCACTTCATGCTCTAATTTCTCACTTTCCCAGTTCACTCCTTTTATTACACTGTTGTTCTTTTTATCTTTTGTCTCCTTTTTCTCGTTAATCCATTCCAACGCTGCTATTCTCTTCTCTAATATATTCTTCTCTTGTCTCCATTCTTCTTTCTCTCTTTTTCTCTCTTCCTCTCTTGCTTTCCTTTCTTCTATCATTTGTTCCTTCATTCCTTCCATTTCCTCTCTCATTTCTTTTCTCAAAACCTCTATTTCCATTATTATTTTTTCTAATCCTCTCCTCCATATTTCTTCCCCTTCTGTAATGTATTTGTCTAGTGACTTTTCTTCTCCCTTACTCTTACTCCTGCTTGCTGTCTGCTTCCCAATCATTGGCGCCATCTGTAGTCCTTTTTCTGCGCTATCTCCTCTATTCTTTTTTCACCCGTATCACGATGCTTCCTAACCTTTCTTCTCCGTCACAATCCTATCTCCCTTTATCTTCTGTTCTTTCTTCCTTTCCTCTTTGCCTTCTTTTCTCCGTCTTCTCCACCACTTTCTCTTGCTTTCCACTTACTTCCTCTTTTATTGCTCACCTTTTACCTCTAAAAATTTTTACTCTCCCTGTCTATCCCGCTCATACACACCTCTCTCACGTCCAACCGGAAGTCCTGTATATTGTGTAATTAATCTAATGTAAATCTTAAATGCTACGGTATTGCTTATTAGATAAAAAGGCTTTTTTATGTGGCTTATACAGTGGGGTATACGTCTGTTGTGATGTTTTCAGTGAGTCGAGCGTGGCCCAGTTGTATCAGAGAGTCTCTCAGATTGTGGGTCCCCTCAGTATATTCATTGTATATCATTAATTTTACCATTGCAGTTCTGTCACCAAGGGGATGGACTATTTGCATCCATCCTTCTTGGCGCTCTGTGAGAATATTACATAATTGCCGTGTCTTTTCGGGCCATTCCGTAGCTGTTGTAACCGCTGGGCCTGTGTGTGGCAAACCGCATCTGATGCTTTGCCACGGCAAGTCTCGGAATCGGTCTTCCAGAAAGTAAACATGTCCCATAGGCCTCCAGATTACCATGCCCCAATCTCTGAGAGAGATTTTGACCATATGCGTCACTGTATTAACTCTTATAATGACGCCACGTTGCCAGATGGTTTTGATTTTGACAGCGCAAGGCTCATCTTCTTTCAAGTCTTCAGGCCAACAATGAAGATATTGAGATCATCGATTCATTCGGAAGTTAAGCTCTTCGATAAGCTCCACTAGATCTTTTTCGCCGTTCTTCAGCTGGACTCAGAAAAGTGATGGAGATTTCGCGCGTGTTACCCGTATTTCCAAACGTCCGCGGGTTAAATCATAGGTGCTGATATTTTCGATTTCCATTTTCTAGAAATAGTTAAAACTGCTTGATGTAGTAAAAAAAAATTTACAAAAGCTCTTTTTTTTTGTTGATGGAAAGGAAGAGGATAAAAGACGTTTAATAAAAATTTTCTTCTATTATTTTTGTTATTATTATTATTATTAATATATAATTAATATACTTTTTCTTCTTTCCCGTTTTTTTTTACTCCCTTATTTCTAATGTATAGGTAGCGTTTTCTTCCGGACGTAGCAGAGGATATACCGCGTTCCTTTCTATGGTGTTTATGTTACGGGTTTCTTGTTGAGTGAGTTTTATTACTTTATGGTCTTTTAGTGGTGCGCTTGGCGATGGTGGTGGTGGATTCGGCTGTGGCCTCTAGGGTTGCCTCCGTCTTCCCAGATGTAACAAAAGATTTGTGAGAGAATCCCAGATTGCTCCAAGTAAATAGATTGACCATCCATACACAGTATGTAAGGCATATCCATGTACAATTGTGTCTAATATTAACTTGGAAACTCTTGCGATTAAATAAATCCCGAGTAATCCAGCGCTGATATTGCCGAAAAACAGGAACTTATTCCAGAATTTTTTCCAAGCGGAAGCGGCTATCTTTTCCATAGATGTTTCATCCAATAAATTGGAAATGGAGCCCCCCTGTAGAGAAGTGGGTCTTCCCATTACTCCTCTTGCTACGGTGTTAAGTGCTGACGGTCGTTCGGCCGGAAACATTATATGATCTCTCAGATCTTTTAACTCTTTTTCAGAATATATACCACTAGTAGCGTGCGATCCTGGGTTAATGTATTTCCAGGTAGGCTTGGTTAACGGTTTCATGATAGTTGGTGGTAAGGTATCTATCGGATTAGGTATAAATTTGTACTATGAATCTCCTAAGAGGTACATGGCAGGTGCAAATGGATTGCATGCAGTTTGCGTTCCTTGTTGTAGTAATATATGACTTTGAGGCGATAAGAAATGTGTTTGATTCTCTCGGATTACTGGTAATTGGTCGTAACATTCATTTGTTCTTGCTAATTTTACATCAACTGGTACACATTTGATGATGTGAATTATTTCTCCCGCCAAAAGGGCCATATATCCAGGTCTTTTCATTAGATGGTATGCGAAAATGTCAGGTGCTTGCGTAGCTATGGCTAGTGCATTATGTAACATTCGTTTCTCTAGATTACATTGATGTAATAATAAATTCCTGTATAGTTCATTTATTTGAGTCCGGACGTGTCTTTCTACATATACGAATTTGGAATTCATATAAGTAAAGATATCGAGATTTGAGATGCCCGATTGCTTTTTAAAAATAGTGGTACCGCGTACTGTCTCAAAAATTACTAATTTTGGATTCTCTGTTGTTATTAGTGAATATCCACATGTATTGTATTTTCCTTTGCTAGTCAATGCAAATATTGTCTCTTGTGTGGTTAAAGAATAAACTGTTTGAGGATGATCTTTGTCGTTATCTATTATTTTGTATGCATATCCTTCGAATAGTATACCGAAGTTATGGAGTTTGCAAGTATATATTGCTTGCTTGCTCTTAGAGGTTTAGTAGTTCAGAAACTTAGAATCGAGAGTTGGGCCGTAAAGATTAATTTCCTCTTGCGGTTGTTAGATCGATTCGTTAGGTTAGCACCCTTGTTGTGTGGTGGTGCTGCAATATTTATATCTTATCATCGTAATTCTGGAAACAGTAGATGTGGGATGTGATGTTGTTGTAATTTGACTACAACCATACCATCTCGTCCAACTGCGGTATTAAGTTACAACAGTGTAAATCTGGAGACAGTGTCTGTGCAGTTGATTATTTTCTTTCTACTTAATTAGTTTAACGTGGCAATTAGTTATGTAAGTTTCCGAGTGACCGCTCAAAGAAGTCCATTACGGTATCTTTAGGAACTAAGATTGCATTAATAACCTAGTAATGCGTAATTGTTCTATGTCCTTAAAAGAGTTTGACGTGGAACAAACCACTGCACGTGCGAGATGGAGTTTAAGTAGGAATAGTGCAACAAGTGTATAACAGTTAACCCACTATGGAGTAATACTATAGTTTGGTAAAGTCTTGAAGTTATGAAGTCCTAGCAAGATGGAGGAGTAGAACCTCCTTGTATGATAGCCACCCTAGAGAGCGTGTGCAAGGATATCATATACACGAAGTGAATTTTCTGAATAATTGCCGTCGATGATGCCGGGACCCCTCGTTCACCTAGTATGTGTATGTCGTGCAAGGAAGTTATGCAATTTAGAACGATGTTTGCTGGCTGCAATAAGGATTTGACCAAGATCCTTCATGAATTCGTAGTTTAATATTACTGGTCGGCTTCGTACTATCACACACAAGTCGTTAGCCTACTTATTGAAGATAGGTTGTGAGTAGGTAATTTTTCTTTATTTACTTTATGCTGACATTTATTGCTGATTTATTACTGCTTTCTTCCTACTATTATCTTATTTTGCTATTATTGTTTGCGTATATCGCTGCTTTTATTTTGCTGTCTATGTGGGAATATTTGTTGGGTTTTACTTTGAGAATACCAATAGCATTTACAATTTTGTTTGTTGGAATACCAATTTACTTATTTTGGAATTTTATATTCAATTGTTGTTTAGGAGATCTCGTGTTTTTATACGAAGAGTTACTTCCTCACAAAGAACGCCATTTCATATTCATATTTAATAAATCACGGAATTTGTTGTTATTTACAACACAGAGACTTCTTCGGCGGCTATTATCAAGCCGACTTATGAGGAGCGTATTAACTTGATGTTGGATGATGAAATACCAACTTTGAATGACCTTCATGATTTTTATTTGCAGCAGCAAAATACGTTGAAACACCATATTCGTGTGGTGGAGCGTTCTGATGCAGACTTTGATGAGCTGCTGAAATATTGTCGTGATGTGTCTCTGGAGTGTAACTATGACTGACTGCGTGATAATAGGATCAATTCGGTCTTACTTAAAAAATTGCGTCTATTATTACATTGCATCTATTATTACATACTTACTACTGTTTAAGATCCGGTAGTGACGTAGGATATTTCCAGAGGATTTAGCTCACATGTGTTTGCGCTTAAGGATATGCAAAGAAAAATAATAGTTTATATGCTTTATGGTCATCGAAGTGTAGTTCAACCAGTTTACTGTAGTAGTGATACTACGCGGATTCTAAGCCAGGGTCTCTGAGGGGGGTGAGGGGCGAGGGGGGAAATCATGACAAGGGGGTGACGTCACGGGGGGGCTGACGTCACGAGGGGGATGACGTCACGAGGGGGGGGGGGGTATGACGTCACGCGGGCGAATCGCGTCCTAACCGATAGGCGAGCGGTCCGCGGGTTCTAACCGATAGGCGAGAAGTCCGCGCGTCCTAACTGGTGGGCGAGGGGTCCGCGGGGAAGAGGGAACGCACGCTGTCGAACCTTCGAGAACGTCGTCGATGGTTCCGCTACTTATCGGGTTGCGTATGCAAAGAGGGGATCCGCAATCGCGGGTCCTAACCGGTGGGCGAGGGGCCCGCGGGGTAGGTCCGCGCGTCCTAGGCATGCACGTGAGTAGGAAAAGGATAGCGCGAGGCATGCATGTGGGAGAGAGAGATAACGCGAGGTATGCATGTGAAAGAGAGAGATGGCGCGAGGCATGCACGTGGATGATGCGAGATACGGCGTTCGTAAGGCGGTGCGAGAAAGATAGCGCGAGGCACGCACGCGTGTAGGAGAAGGATAGTGTCCGCATTGGCGTGAGAAAAGGATGACGTTCGCGGGAGAAAGAGAGAGAAAGAGAGAAAGCGCGAGGCGTGTATAGACATGGGAGAAGGAGGCGCAGAAGTAATCGACATTTTTTTAAATATAATAATATTTATTCAAAATTGTGTTTAATACAAAATGTGTGTGTGTGTGTGTTTAAAAAATAATAAACTAATAATCAAAATAATAATAAAATAATAATAAAAATAATATAATATGTAGGCTCCTTCTGAAACAGAAAGAAATCTTATTAGTATACTAATTTAATGTTTAATATTTAATATATTATAACTTTTAAAAAGGATACTTACAATCAATCCTTCGACCTCTTGCTCGGTGGCTCGTCCCAAGATTCCTCTACATCCTCCTCATAGGGCTCAAGCCCGAATAGACGTCTGAGGTCCATGTAGAGGCCGTCGGGGCCGTAATCACGCCAAACGTCTATAGCCACAAATTCGCGGTCGTGTCGCCGCAATGTTCTTATATACCGTCGGTGTTCAAAATTCATAAAGTCGGGAATTTTGATGTCGCTCATACATTGATACTATAAATTAAATTAAATCGAATTATAATATATATTATAAATAATTAATGTAATATAAAGCATATATTACTTACTCTTTGGAAACACACCAGATTCAGCAAAACCCGCAATAGCCCCATCACTAAGTCCTTCGCCCCCCACGACGCATTCCAATGACCGCGACGCAAAACTGTCTCGATCAATGATGGCATGACTTGTACTTGTTTCGCGTGTAATAAATTTTAATCAAACTTTTCGTCGCTCACTGCTCGAAACGTTGTGACAGCCATGACAGGGCAGACATTGTCTCGATTAAACATTTTAGAGTAGGGAATGTATCACTTACAAAGAACGCTTACTTTCAGCTCATGATAAGAAGCCAAAAGTAAGCACGTTCCCAGTTAACATCTTTTAAATATGAATAATATATTATATATAAACCACTATCGAACGGCTTTGAACGACTATCGAACGGCTATTGAACGGCTATCGAACGGCTATTAAACAGCTTTGAACGGATATCGAACGGCTATGAACGACTATTGAACGGGTTTTAACAGCTTTGAACGGCTATCGAACGGCTTTGAACGATTATAAACGATTATTGAACGATAAAATAATTATTTATACGCCATTCAAATAATATGTCCTTGTATTGAAATGCAACATCTGTATTCTGACAAAGTAGCTGACGCCACAATCTAACATCACGTACTGAAATTTAATACTCGTATAATGGGCTAAGAAAGAGGAAAAAGGGAAGAATAAAAAGAATAAAAAGAATAAAAATATATTTTAACAATAGTTTATTCTAAATAATGTTTGGGTGAATCTTTATGATGATTCGTCCACCAATTGAATATTTTAAATACATTTTGTAAAGCGCAATTTTTTAAATGTTTTTCAGAGCGGATAGTATTAGTAACATCTAGCTTATTTAACGAAGTGATATCTTCATAGTCAGCATCCAAGGTCTCAATAATAACATCGTTTCTCGCATCATCGTCAAGTATATCGGCCAGCCATTCTCGTTTTTCGTGTCCTTTAACGTACACGATAGGAGATGCTCCATCTTCCTCTTCCGTCGCACCCACTACAGCTCTCGTAATCAAACGCCTAGCGAAGCTGTATGGAACGTTTCCATCCTCCCATTGAAGTCCATGGTGATGCCCGATTAGCCATGAAGCTTGGCATCTTTCAGATTTGGTAAGCGCACGCCATGGTACGGGACTTGCAAAAAAGTAATGAGAGAGAACAAGCCCATTTCTCAATATCGCTACTTCCTTTACGACAAAGTTTCGCCCGATAATGAATCCTTGCAGATCTAGAAACGTTGGCGCGATCATGCCGATAATATTACCGTACGACTGCAAGAATGATGTACGACTGCTATCGATCGTCAAATCTCAATCTTTATATATTTTGACATTGGAGAGGATATTTGCTGATTTAGGTAATTTTACGAACTACGTTAGTCAATGGACAATATTCGACAACACGATCGTGCAAGATGAGACAATAGGCGGTAGTATTTGCCGGTATATCCTCCTTGCACTCAAACTCTAATCTCACGTCCACGGTGGAATTTTTGACGGACTCGTTTTGTCGCGAGCAATCTATAACTGCGAGAGGGCCGCAATGTAAAAATTTTGAAATGTTTAATAGCACATCATCAATATCACCACATCCGTGATAAGATTTGCGAAAACGAGAGTACATATCGAAAAAGAGGGCGAATCTATTTTTATCGAAATCTAAATTCAAATCATCGTAGGGATAAAATTCCGAGTTTAGATAGAGTTTTACGTTGGTCAATTTACAGTCGTCGAAAGCAGTAATATCTTTTGATACAGCATTTTTTCTGCCAGTCTGCAGTGCAAAGATCACGTAACGCGGCTTCTCCAGCTGAGACGCAGCTTTCACGGTCCACGAATGCTTGGTCGTATTATGCAATAGAGGAAATTCGTATAGATCCCAAGAGCGAAAACTCATATTCAAGTATCGCCCGCTTTCCAACGCGCGTAGCAAGGATAATTTATTGACCTCGCTTAATATTACATGAGGCATACGCCATTGTATCTTGAATAATTCGATATCAGCTTCAGCCGAAGCATGTCCAAGTATGCAATTGTTGTCGTTGCGCGAACGTATCAGAATTAATTCGTGACGAGCGTTAACCACAATCTTCGCAAGAACCCAGTAGTATGTTTAGTGGTACGCAAAAATTGAAGTAACCTTCAGCAGTATTATGCGATATATTCCACGCAGTATTCTCCAAGATTTTACCCCTCTCGGTTGTTACAGAGATATAATTTTTAATCGTGGAAGTTATTCCAACGTTTCTGTTGCGGTCGATCTCCACACCGTCGAGTTCATAGCAAAGTTCATCAAACATAAACGTGACACAATTATTTCCCAATACCACTCTTCCCCCTTCAGCTACTTTACGCTCCCTCAACTTTCCTTCAACGTATAGAAAACTTTCGCACGGTAACGTGTACAAATCTTGATGTTGTATCGGTATCCGTATTTCGTCGCTATATCCGAGCGTTGTGTTGGCGTGTGGATTGTACGTATGAGTCTCAATCTTGACGATACGATCGTCAAAGATGGGCTCACCTCCGATATTCAAGATATCAATCATATTGTTCAAGTATTTCGTACGACGAATCCCAATGATTTTAAAAACTCGCGATTCAACGCGCTGAGCTTCGTTTTAGCGTAACTATACTGTGTAACAATAATCAGATATCTGATTATTGTCACCCGATACAGCAGTCACTCGCCTTCTCGCAAAATTATTGTCCCTCGTAAAAATATTGTCTCTCGCGCGCTCCGTGCTTTCGTTCAACACAAGCATTTCATTTGTCAAACGTTTTATTTTTGTCGCCGCCGTATATGCAATCTTACGGTAATTTCCTCTCCTCGAAAATCGAGCAAATGTCCTTCTTGATCAACAATGCGTATCGTTAAATCAGTGCTCCGTGCGACGATCGGTAGATAAATGATCTGTGCTGGCGTTTCCGATATCTTATATTCTGGCGGCACGTTCGGTGAAAATTCATGTATCGTGTGTACGCGCTTGTCATTGCTGTACGCGCCAGTGGTTACGCTGCATTCTATACGAATAATATTTACGCTAATAATATTTATCGGTACATCCGATTCGTGCCATTTCCAAGCCTGTAATATACCATTCGATGAGAATCCCAACAACGACCCAACGTTGCCCGGTTTACTAAATTTTATTCTATAAACACATTTGATTTAATTCTTTAGCATATTATGATTAGCGCGAAGCATTATTGGATATTCATCGTGTTCTTCGATATTATTTTCGTCATCAACAATATCGTTGGAATCAATTACGCGTTGACGTTGTAAAATTGTACGTCGGAGATATTCGTTTATAGCGTGTAATTCGTACGATCCCTCGAGAATCGTAATTTCCTTATCGTCGTTATCAAAATAAAATTTATTATTCCAAGAATTCACATTCGATATCGTATGATAAGTTTCAAAGTTCGTTAAACCAAGTTCGTAATCGTCATCGTTTAAATCTATAGCCGGAAAGTAGTTTACGGCAAGAACGCTATTCTTGCCGGTCAACGTAAGTGTGAGTGACATGCTGGAAAACTGTCAAACAAATACTGAGTCCCGATAGTGAATTGTCAGGCTTTAAATTCATATCGATCATCGACCGTTTGAAGAAATTGAAGACACAATTGTCCACAAATACTTTGATTATAATTTTGATAGGCCGTGTGATTGTATTCTATATTCGCAACATTTTGTCCAAAATATCGCACTAATTCCTTGGGAGGTCGAAGATCTCCAAAACTATCGAAATATATTACACGATCTCCCCTCTTTGCATACGCAACCAATGAGTACCGGAACCATCGACGTCATCGAGATTGACGATACCGCTCTCATTTCGTTGTATATCGTTTATCGGTAAATTATTGCGCATGAGAACGCCTCTAAAAAATTGTATACGCATACGTCTTGCAAGTTGTTCCAATTGTACATTGGTCGTTACACCGGCAGGCATTTTTATTTTGACGTTTTTTTTTTAGCCGCTGTTGAGAACCCTCGTCCACGCTTGTATGGAGCGAGATAAAGTCCGTGACCTTCCATGGCGCGATTATGACGTTGCATTTCTTCGAGCTGACGTTGCGCCACCTTGCTATCGTTCACAGCCTTCGCGATTCCCGCTGCTCTGCCAGCCAACGAACCGAGAACTCCCAATAATGGTAAAATTGGTAAAATACCACCGCGCTTCGCTATAGGAAGTATTCGTTTTTTCACAGTTTTTTTCTTCGCCGATGATTTTTTTGTCTTCATTCCCATACCGAATTTTGTCTTTGCTTTCATAGCCGCCCAAACAGCTGTAGCGGCTGCTCTTTCGCCAAGAGTCGAATCTCTCGCGGTAATACGTGTTCGCGCCTTCGTGGCGAGTATATTATTTGCAACGTGTCGTTGACCTAGATCGTTGCTTCGGGAATACGCTATGTCGTGCTCGCGGCACGCGGCATCCAATGGATTGATACCTTGATTGCCTCTAGCCAATCGTGTTTCTAAATGAGTTCCCGGTCCGCAAAACTGATAGCCTGGAATATGTAATTCGAA
>JAXRKO010000905.1:10000-12500 GCA_037039905.1 Formica aserva | reverse complement strand
GGAGGTCCTGCTCTGCGTCTCGAGTCTTTTAGACGCGCGCTCGCAGCAGTCGGCGACTGAATGGACAAAGAAACACAGATATGAAAGTAAAATGGAATTGACGGATGATCCCGCGTCGATGACTACGACGCGCCGAACGCCGCGCGCCTCTGCGACGACCCGAGAGGGAAGCCAGCAGCAGAGCGCCGTCGGCCGTATCCGGCGCGGCCGTGTCGTGCGAGCGGAAGGGAGAGGAGTATCCGAGACTCTCTCCTTGAGCTTCGCAGCCGCAACCGGCGTCGCGTCGCGCGATACCCGCGCGCGCGCGACCCGTTGAGGCTCGTTGAGCAAATTGCGAAATCACACATAAAATGCGATTCGGAGCCCGAGACGCTTTCCCGATCGCGCTCTTGCCAAGCGCAGAGCTACGATCCGGCGTTAGCGCGTACCGGTGGTAACCTACGCCCGTCCGTGTGTCGGCAGCGCTCGTAAACGCGCCCCTCCCCGCGCCATCGCGCGCCGGGGCAGCGGTCAGCGTGTTTGTACGCGAGAGCGGCTATCGCTCGAACGGGCGAGAGGACGGATCACACCCGATCCCGTCCGACGGTTTCTTCAAAGAACACTCCGCCCCGGCTCTTCCCGATTATATATACGTATATACGCTATGTATACGGGGAGAGACGCTCCGATCGCGAAACAACTTTTGTGCCGTAGCCTCCCCAGCGGTGGCGGCGGTCCGCGCGTGCTCGGACGCGCGCGGCCAGGCTGATCGAAGGGCCAACGATTTTATCTCTCTCTCTTCGGAGAGGAGACTAAGATGGATGAACGAAGCGTTCGATGAACGCAAGAATTGCAAAACGATTACCCTGAACGGTGGATCACTTGGCTCGTGGGTCGATGAAGAACGCAGCTAATTGCGCGTCAACTTGTGAACTGCAGGACACATGAACATCGACATTTCGAACGCACATTGCGGTCCACGGATACAATTCCCGGACCACGCCTGGCTGAGGGTCGTTTTAGTACCTCGAAACTGCTTGCGCCTTTGCGCGCCGGGCCAACGCGCCCGTTCGCGCAAACGGCGTACGAGCGATCGTTGGACGTTCGCCCGAGACGAGCCGTCCCGAGAGGCGGCCCCTTGGCGTCGTCTGAAATAACACCCGAGGAAAAGGAAGAGTGAGAGCAGCGCACGCACGCGCGTAAAGATAGAGCGCTTGAGCGCGCGCGCGCCCGGAGACGGTGTCGAAGGAGAGCGAGGGGAGTAGAATACGGCGCACACACGTTGCGTTATCCCTCTCTCGCGGTCTCCCGGTGCGCCAGCGCGCGCTCGCGCCTCTTACGCGAGTCGCGCGTCACCTTCCGCGCAAACGGTGGGAGAGAACCGCGGCGCGTCGTCGCCCGGCGGTACGCGGAGAGAAAGAAAAGAGCGAGAAACCCTCCTTAACGCGGGTGAATCGCGAGCCGACCGCGTGTCCGAGTCCACGAAATTCTCGAAAACGAAAATAGGGGACCGGCACGCGTCGTCGTGTACTCGTCGAATCCGTTTCGCCCCGTATCCCATATCCGTGTATACGCGATATGCGGAGAGAAAATTGAAGGATGGGTGATAGAGTTGTTTACGTGTACCTGTACGCGCACGCTCGCTCGCTCTATCTCTCGCGTTCCCGGCGATCGAAGATGACGCGATCCGCGCCGATCTTTTTCGTTGTTCGCAATGCGGACAACTAGAACGAGATTCGATCGGCTTACGTTTCCTCCTACTAGCGGCGGCGAGCCGCGCGTGGAAGGTGTTTGTCAACACATTCTCCTCGCTCCCCACACTCCTCCGTGTACAATGCGAAGCCGCTGTGCCGGCGCTGCTGCTCTCCCGACGCTCTGAAGAGCCGGCGGAGGAGGCGGCGCGGCCACGGTTATCGAAAACTAAACTCTTTGACGACCTCAGAGCAGGCGAGATTACCCGCTGAATTTAAGCATATTATTAAGCGGAGGAAAAGAAACTAACTAGGATTTCCTTAGTAGCGGCGAGCGAACAGGAAAGAGCCCAGCACCGAATCCCGCGGTTCCGCCGCAGGGAAATGTGGTGTTTGGGAGGATCCGCTTATCCCGAGGTGTCGCGTCGCGTCCAAGTCCATCTTGAATGGGGCCACTTACCCGTAGAGGGTGCCAGGCCCGTAGCGACCGGTGCGCGTCTCGGGAGGATCTCTCCTTAGAGTCGGGTTGCTTGAGAGTGCAGCTCTAAGTGGGTGGTAAACTCCATCTAAGGCTAAATACGACCACGAGACCGATAGCGAACAAGTACCGTGAGGGAAAGTTGAAAAGAACTTTGAAGAGAGAGTTCAAGAGTACGTGAAACCGTTCAGGGGTAAACCTAAGAAACCCAAAAGATCGAACGGGGAGATTCATCGTCAGCGGCGCTGGCTTCGCGTCGGTGGGCGATGTCCCGCGGAGCCTCGCGGCTCTCGCGCGGGCACGCTGCCGTGCGTCGATGTCCGGCGCTCGTCGTCGTGCACTTCTCCCCAAG
>JAXRKO010000904.1:0-25617 GCA_037039905.1 Formica aserva | reverse complement strand
TCTTTCCTGTAACGCTTTCTCTAGCCGGTACAGTGGCGTTAACCGGATCCATTTTAGAGCCGGCGGAACTACGTGGCCGGATCCACTTTTCGGTGCCATGGCAAAACGATCGATTGGTGCATGTCCGTGCTAGATCCACAATTATGGATCTAGCATGGACATACATCAATCGGCCGTTTTAATCAAAAATACGAAAATATTATAGATTTGTTAATATTTTATGTTAGCTGCGCGTGATTTATTTTTATTTTAATACATATTATGGACGGTATATGTGTTATTGAAATTATTATAATTATTTTATGTATATCATCTAATGTAAAATATATGTATAATGTATATTATATATGTATAATATATGTTATTATATTAAAATATTTTTTTATAAGTATTGAAATTATTTTATATACGCGCACATGTAAAATATTATTCTCGCAAAAGAGAGAAATAAATAATAACTTTAGACTTTAAGAAACTAAATTTATTTTAGAGTAAATTGTAAATTGTAAAAATTGTAGTGAATAAAACAATCCTTGTAAAACAAAATAAATTATTGTGTATAATTTTGTAATGTTTATAATGTTGAGTACGATAAATAAAATAAATTTCTTTCTCTAATAGTTTATAAAATTTTATGTGAGAATGTTATATGTTATATAAGTATATTGATAACGTTGACATCAATTTTAACAATACACATTTGCTCAAGAGAAAGTGCTTATTACTCTATCGCTTTGAAAACTAGATGTCGAGTTCAAGTTTTCGAAGATTTATCTTCTTTTTTTAAATTGCTATTGTATCTCATTCTTAATAGACTTTTTTTAAATATTTATTTGAATGTATGATATTATTAATTATATGATATTATATTTAATAAATGCAATAGTTTATAGAAGAGATATTTTAAAGTTTTATATACAGGGTGACCAGTAATGACCGCCCACTAAGTACATAGCGTCATTCCTTACCAAAAACTGAGTCGAAAAGTCCCGAACTTTTTTTATAACGCTTAATAAAGAATAAAAAGAGTAAAGAATTAATTTAGAGTGGAAGAACCTTCGAACAAGAATGTTTACACCATCTAAAATAATTTTTTTTTGATTAAAAATGATATGAAAAAGAAAATTAATTAAATGGATATTATGGATGTCTAAATATTATTGATTATATTTATTTTTAATATAAATAAATCAAAAAATGAAACAAAAAATTAAAAAAGTAAAAAACGTTTATCACCAGTGAGATTCAAATCTTCCATTTTCGAACATATATTTATTGACTAATTTTTATAATTAAATGTCTCTTAAAATATTAAGTGTCTGACAAACGTAGCAAACGGATCAACTTTTTTATCGATTCCCGATCTAGCTATAAAAATTGGACGAAATGGAAGAGTAATACGTCATGTACTTAGCGTTTTTCTTTTGTTAGCGGTAGAGAAGAGGAAGAATTATTAATTTCGAAGCTTCATATTTCAACTTGTTTCATCTGTCGATTCACTTTGTATATTTTTAACTTTATATATTTTTAATTCTATGTATGTATCCAACAGCCATTTTAAGGGCAGGCTTTATAACGAAAACATGACTTCCTCAAAACGAAAGATGGAATGCAATTTTTTTTGGTTTGCGAGGGGGGGGGGGGGGGGAATCTTCAAAATACACCGGGAAGCCCGTACTCCCCGGTAGTGTCGGATTCTTACTGACTAAAAACCCCTTCTTTACTTCATGCAATATGATAGGTGCTCCGGGAACTGCAAAAGCATTACACCGGAGGCGGAAAGGTTCATAACATGTTATGGAACAAAATTATAACATGGAACAGAATATTACTATCCATACATTATTTTAAGGGCATGTCTTCGTAACGAAAACATGACTTCCTCAAAATGAAAGTTGGAATGTAATATTCCGTTCCAATATTCCTCTGTTCCGTAACAGAAAATTAGAATTACAATCCACATTATGAAACAGAATTATAACATAAAACAAAATTTTCTATCCATTTATTATTTGAAGAATATGTCTTGACGAAAACGTGACTTCTTTAAAATAAATTTATCATTTTAAAGTCAATATGTTATATATAGTCAATATTATTTTGCAATAAATAAATAAATCATCTTTAAAGTAAATCTAAATAAATATAATAAAATTTGTGCATCAACTTTATTTGCAAAGGAGCTATAATTGAAATGAAGACATTATTACAATAGAATAAAATATATTTAGAAAGATGGCTAAATGATATTTTTAATAACATTTTATCTTGTAACGTAGAACATATGTCCAAAAAAGTGAAAATTTTTTAATAAATTGATATATATGCATATATATATTTTTATTGGCATGATGCATGATTGCAAAGATCACAATCACAGCTGAAATAATTACATAAATCTTTAACTAGCAGATCTATCACGAGGAAATCTGTTAGATTTCCTGTAAATAACTGAAAAAATCAGTTATATATTTCTTGACGTCTCTTTTCCCTATTTGTATATTGAGACGTCTTATTATTTAGAGTGATTTATTAAAATCACTTGTATTATATATTTTACGGTATTCGTTTGTACTTTGCCTTGTAATTGCAGAATACCATGCACATATACATATATATACTATATATTTTGTACGTATCATCTTATTGTACTTTCTTAAAATTTCATTACCATTATATGCATCTCGTACTACATCATTAGTAATAAGAAAATACATGATTTTGCAATTTTTTAGTATGACCGTATTAAAACCTCTTATTTATTTATTCCATGATGAGATCTGCTAGTTAACGATTTATGTAATTATTTCAACTATGATTGCGATCTTCTAAGAAATTGAAAAATTCATGTTTCTTTTTCTCATTACGATAAAATAATACTGACTGATAAAGTAAAACATCATTTGCAAACATTTTTCATAATGAATGTAATATCATGACACAATAGCAGTAAATATTTTTTTACACAATGACAAAACTGCCAGATACATAAAATAATAAAGAGGACATTAAGAATAAGTACACAAATTTGAATATTTTTTTCCAAATAATATTTACCATGTTCTACGTTACTTCATTTATTTTTCTTTTTCTTTTTTGCTTATCTTTTTGGATATTGATATGTAACCTTTTTCTAAGGCAAAAACGTAAAATAGAACATTTTGCCATTGAAATTAATGGGAAAATTTTTCATTTCACCTTTTTGTCCTAGAAAATAGTTGTATGATCGATACCCTGTTTTATTTTTAAATTGTATTATTATTGATTTTTTTCTTCTAGCTTTATTTCTGTTTCATATTTCCTCATTTCTCCCTTTTTTATTCTTCTTTCTTTATTAATACATCTTTTATTTGTTTAAAAACTTTTTAACTTTACTATTAGATTTACTATTAGGTATATGAACTGGTATTTTTGCTGCACGATTATTATATCTCGTACGAGAATATAATTTTATAGTAATCATATATTATAACGCTTGTATCCGATGATCATAACACTTTCCATTTTTATCTAGCCATTTTGGATGTTTTTTTTGTGGCGTATATGGATTCAGTCACAATTTTATCAAGAATCTGTGTGGATGCCCAGTAATATTCCCACGTACGATTAAATGTCATCAACTGTATTTTAGTAATATTCGTAAATAAAGTTGTTGGGCGTACTAATTTTGTCACTGTCGGAGCATCTTTATCTTCATTTGCATATTCGCGAAATTCTATATATTTCTCATTTGCTGACGATTTATCCATTGGAGTTTTCATCATATCGTTGCGACAGTGATCACAATTGCTTTTTGCGATACTTCGTCGTGCCACAAATCCAGCAAAATATACGATAGCATTTTCATCGTAACTGCTGTCAAACAGATTTACACTTTCAATTTCTTCAATATCACATTCTTTAAGAAAAATATTTATATCTTCTGTAAGCAATTCGCTTTCGGGTTCGTCATATTCTGTAACAGCATTGTTCATATTCATTGAATTTTCAACCCTTTTAACGAGTCGACTTGGTTTATTTATAAGATTTTCAATTTCTGGACATTAAACATTACCTTTGTCACCGGCTTGAATGTAGCCTGTGGAAAGTATATGTCTGATAGACAATCGAATCATCCTTGCGGTTGGATTTGGATTAAATCCTCCACGTTGTCTCAGTTTCGAAAATAAATGTTCCACTGAATCTTGATTACATAATCCTGTCGCAAGCTCAAATCCTTTATATTGACTTGAAAGATTTTTAAAAGTTGCAAGAATAGCTCTTACAGTTAAGACGAAGCTTCTAAAACAGGGAATTTGACTTATATTTTCTGGTGTCTTAGACCATCTTGAGCACCATTCCACAAAATCTATTAATAGATTTTCAATATCTGGATTTTTGGAAGATAATGGTCGTTTGCCGCCAAATGAAATTTTGAGACTATAAGCGTTGCACGCATCAATGACATTATTTAAGCGCTCTGCAAAATCTGCTGTCGCTTGCCACGTAATTGTATTTAATTCTTTTTCGTGGCCGGCTGTTTTTATTGCGGCAGCAAATGTATGGCTGAATATCTGGAATGCTCTTTTTACATTCATTGATTCAAAACTATTCGGACGAATATGTGCTTCCGTTATATGAGATAATAAATTCCTCTTTTAATAAATTACCTCCTTTTGTGGCATTATCGATAGTCCATGTCATTTCAAAATCCGAATATGATGCAATAACTTTGCCATCACAGTAAAGATTTCTATGCGTTCTGAGGAAACTTGCTAATCTTTTTATTAGATGCGGGAAGTCAAACGATGCGTTATATTTTTTCCCATTATAAATGAAGAATGGATTTTCTGGATTAATACCGAGTTGAGCATAAGCACTTTGATTACATGTGCCTTGATCACATGTAATAAGTTGCACATCAGCACCCGCTCAATTTGTCTAGACATTCCTTCAATAATATTATTATTTCCTCTGCTTTCATGCATTTTCCTGGGAGGAAATATGCTAAAGGCTGTCGCCAAGCATTACGCGCATTTAAACTGTCTACACAAAAAACAAATACACATTTGGTTCTTTCTGATTTTCTTCCCAAAGATCCAAGATCGACAAGGCCTTCTATTTGATCTAATTTAAACGAATACTCTTCATAAGATTTTATGGCCATTTCATCCCATTTTAAAGCACATACTCTTTCCTCTATTGGTATGTGAGAAATCTTTTCAAGTCAACACAATAATGACTAAAAGAATTCGACGAGTTTTGGTAGACATTGTGTTGATTATCAGATAAACATAAACATAAGCAGTCTCGAGGCTCGCTCGCTTGAAAGATGGAAAGATAAAGAATTATTAGATTACATTCACAAGCGATAAGAAACTATAATATATAAGCTAAATTTATTATATTTCGAAGTGTAATACTCTGTATTTCTTTTGGTTCTATAATTGTGCTTTGTCCGGAAAACTTCTTATTTTTTAAGCGAGCGAGTCTGAAGTCTAATTATTAAAGATAATAGCCAATATAAACAACATCTTATAAGCGAATCACTATATATATCTATATTTTCGCATATGTACAATTCTACTTACCATTACGTACGCTTTGGTCGTCTTCCTTTAAAATCGAACCTGATCGAACCGGCTCAACTGTTGAACGTCGAATGAGTCGTGTGATGTTAAGCCCGAATCACACTACCGGCTCGCGGCTTCGATTGCGATTGCGTTTGTGATTGTGATTTGCTACGCTCCAATCATACTTGCAATTGGTGCTTTCTGATTGGCTGAGGCAATCGCAATCGCAGTCGCGAGCCGCTAGTGTGATTCAGGCTTTATGCTGCGCCACATGGTTTCTGATTTTCTCGGTACGCATGCGTATTGATCAATTAAAGCGGTAGATCGCGAAAAAGCCGGCGATAAGCCGGTTGTAAACACGAGAAGCACTGAACACTTCTTATTTTCAATTTCGTATAATACAATTTCATAACATATACATATATGATAATACAAATATAACGTAAAATAAAATAATTTTTTTCAACTTTTTAATAATGCATAAAATTTAATTCATATTAAAAACATTCAAAAATTATATTGCACGTACATATGTTAAGTTACAATTTCCTTTTTTCACAGGTAATTTTTTAAAGCGAAAATTTCAATGAATATTATTTTCTTATTTCTTTTCATTCCTTTATTAGGAATATCTTTATTATTTAATTTTTAAATATAAATTACGATAAAATCAAGTACGCAGTAAACAGAAATTGCGTTTACTTTTTTATTTATATTTTTTGTTTACAGTAAAAATTATTGTTAATATAAAAACTGCATTTTTGAAATACATACCATTTTCAAACAAATTTAAATACTTCTTGACAACACATACACACAAACATATACACATACACATTTAATAAAGAAAAATTATATGTAATAATATATAATTTTATTAATTTATATACTGTGCAATATTAACGAATACTCTATATAAAATTTTTCCAAAATTGTATATTTGCACGAAAAAGGCATTAAAAATATTTATATTACAATTTATAAAAAAATTTATAAAAATTTTTGGAAATATCAAAATAAAACATAAAATATATACAAAATAATTATACAAAATAAAATATTAAAGTTGTAAAATATAAAACAAGGATATAAAAGAATGTAAAAGTTTTGATATATTTCAGATCCTATTTCTTTCTCTAATGTTAAGTGATTTTATTGTACAAGAAATACAAGCAGAGTTTATATAAAATAAAAAACTTACCACTGTTATGTATCCATAAATTATATCTCTCATCTGTCTGTAGCGGAAATCTGTATAAACGTTTTCCATTAGATTTTCCATTCGTACAGTCTTTATATGCGCACTTATCGAAGAAACGATATACACGATCCTGATTTGACATTGTTTTTAAGTATATTATTTCCTTTATATATTATTACAGTCTAAAAGTCACAATAAAATAAAACTTTAGTCACAATAAAAGAACTTTTCACCCACACAAACTAAATGTGAAACACTTCGCACGAATCTATAAAGAATTCTTCACTGATTAAATCGCGTATTAAATCCTTTAAGCACACTTTACACGATCTATAATTTGCAACAGAATTCAAGGCAGAATTCTATTTATAATTTTTATGCGTTGTGTAATACAGAAAACATGTGAACAATCAGAAATATAACTATCATGTTTTATTTTTATAAATAGGAAAGACGCATGAAATATGCGCAATGTACCCATGATTGGTGAATTGTAAATGACATAAACTACAAGTTAACCTACTCTCGTATCTGCTTAATAATCTAAAGAAAGAAAAGAAGAAAAAAAATATATGTGACAATGTCTTGGTCCCGGGAGCAAGTTACTTGTTTATTAACTGAATATAAGAAATATCCTTGCCTATACGTAGTAAAATCTATCAATTACAAAAATAAACATGCTCGTGCCGATGCATTAGAAAATATTCTTTCTGAATTAAAATGTTTGAGACCGAACGTTACAATCGCAGAAATTAAAAATAAATATGGTGCTCTTCGCTCAAATTTTCTTGTTGAATATCGCAAACCATAATATACTTTAATTATATTTACCGTAATATACTTTTATTATATTTATATGTATTTCTTAATAACTATATCGTATTTTTTAATAACCCAACCATATGTCAAAGAAAGAAACAATCGAATATTCTATACATAATTTAAAATCAAATTATGGTTCGTGTAATACAAAAATTTTTTCTTATCTATAATTATATTCATAATTTGATATATAAAATTATAAATAGAATTCTGTCTTGAATTCTGTTGCAAATTATAGATCGTGTAAAGTGGGCTTTACACTACCCAATAACAGCGAAAACAAAAGCAACAAATGTTGCGTATACTTATTTCGCGAGTTCGCTATAAACGAGAAGACATTCGCTTACCGCAACCGAACGTATACTGCTTGGAAATTGATAGTCCTTCCTCTTCTCTACCGCTAACAAAAGAAAGACGCTAAGTACATGACGTATTACTCTTCCATTTTGTCCAATTTTTATAGCTAGATCGGGAATCGATAAAAAAGTTGATCCGTTTGCTACGTTTGTCAGACACTTAATATTTTAAGAGACATTTAATTATAAAAATTGGTCAATAAATATATGTTCGAAAATGGAAGATTTGAATCTCACTGGTGATAAACGTTTTTTACTTTTTTAATTTTTTGTTTCATTTTTTGATTTATTTATATTAAAAATAAATATAATCAATAATATTTAGACATCCATAATATCCATTTAATTAATTTTCTTTTTCATATCATTTTTAATCAAAAAAAAATTATTTTAGATGGTGTAAACATTCTTGTTCGAAGGTTCTTCCACTCTAAATTAATTCTTTACTTTTTTTATTCTTTATTAAGCGTTATAAAAAAAGTTCGGGACTTTTCGACTCAGTTTTTGGTAAGGAATGACGCTATGTACTTAGTGGGCGGTCATTACTGGTCACCCTGTATATAAAACTTTAAAATATCTCTTCTATAAACTATTGCATTTATTAAATATAATATCATATAATTAATAATATCATACATTCAAATAAATATTTAAAAAAAGTCTATTAAGAATGAGATACAATAGCAATTTAAAAAAAGAAGATAAATCTTCGAAAACTTGAACTCGACATCTAGTTTTCAAAGCGATAGAGTAATAAGCACTTTCTCTTGAGCAAATGTGTATTGTTAAAATTGATGTCAACGTTATCAATATACTTATATAACATATAACATTCTCACATAAAATTTTATAAACTATTAGAGAAAGAAATTTATTTTATTTATCGTACTCAACATTATAAACATTACAAAATTATACACAATAATTTATTTTGTTTTACAAGGATTGTTTTATTTACTACAATTTTTACAATTTACAATTTACTCTAAAATAAATTTAGTTTCTTAAAGTTTAAAGTTATTATTTATTTCTCTCTTTTGCGAGAATAATATTTTACATGTGCGCGTATATAAAATAATTTCAATACTTATAAAAAAATATTTTAATATAATAACATATATTATACATATATAATATACATTATACATATATTTTACATTAGATGATATACATAAAATAATTATAATAATTTCAATAACACATATACCGTCCATAATATGTATTAAAATAAAAATAAATCACGCGCAGCTAACATAAAATATTAACAAATCTATAATATTTTCGTATTTTTGATTAAAACGGCCGATTGATGTATGTCCATGCTAGATCCATAATTGTGGATCTAGCACGGACATGCACCAATCGATCGTTTTGCCATGGCACCGAAAAGTGGATCCGGCCACGTAGTTCTGCCGGCTCTAAAATGGATCCAGTTAGCGCCACTGTACCGGCTAGAGAAAGCGTTACAGGAAAAACGGCGGCGTGGCCCCTCTCAGGTTTCTCTCTGCCCTAAGCCTTAAGAAATTGACCCATCACAATCAAGTATGAGAAGAATATTTGACCCTTAGTGTAAGAAAAAAACAAATAATTGTTTAAAAAAATACATTGTAAATAATTACATACTTTTTCTTAAAAACAATTATTTTTTTTATACTAATTGATTTGTCTCATTATTCTGTACATAAAAGTATTACGGTAAGATTATCGAAAACTAAATATTTTATGAGATATTTTATTTTTTATATCAAAATATGTCAGATTAAAATGTAAAATAAATTAAAAATACTTAATGAAAAAATACTTTATCATAGTGTTTTGGAAAGCTCTTAAGATGGGCTATAAGAATATGCAATAAGAAATATAGTATTCCGTTTAAAAAATTAAATGTGACCTTCATGTGATCTTCAAATAACTCTTCAAGGTCAAACCAATGGTATCATCTTATGGCCCCCTCGAAACCATACAACTTTTGTCTAAAACATTTTTTTCTAAAATGCATTGTTTACGAGATATTTCACCTGTTACGTTTGAAATTTAACAAGCTGTATATGTCATATATGTCTTATATATACTCAAACATAAATAATTGGCAAGTAAGAGCCAGCGCTGGAGTTGGTACGCATACTTTACTTAAATTAGTTTAGCCGAGTGTCGATTTACGACATTACAACCCAGACAGCACAAGGATGTCCTTAGGACGTCCAAAGGGCATCCAGGACATACATGTAGGATATCCTGAGGATATCCTATTTTAATCCTCGGATCTCCTCTGGATGTCCTGAGGAAGAGTAAATGATAGCCGTACACTAGCCTTTGGAGAATCCAGGGAGATCCTGTGGAACATCTTAAGGATTTTTATAGGATATGTTAGGGATATTTTTCATACGTTAAAAGGAACAAATTCTAAAATTTAAATATAAATTAAGATTGCGTTCTGTTATTTACTACCAATACTAAAAATCTAATACTAAAAATAGTTCACGTTTTTTAATATTTGAGGTTTTCGTGCTGTACATGAATATTTTAGGTTTGGCTTCCGGGTTTGAGTCGTGTAATATTTTCAAAACAATCCAATATCTGAATTCCCTATGTTGGGATTGCATCAGAAATTGAACTGATAAAAAATAATTATATTTTTAATTTCCTGTTAGTTGCTCTTTGCAAGCTTTATATAATTCTCATGACCAAATCTCAAATACGAGTTCGCGCGTCGCATAGCGGTAAACAAACGAACTAGCGGTTGAATACTATTTTTTGTAAAGTTTTTGGAATGTTGCGCATAGTAACATTTCTCATGAAATATTAAATAAATAATAATTTTGAATATATGAAAATGTGCGCATCAAATTCAATTATTAATATTAAACGAAATTAATGTTAACAATTAATTGCACATGTATATATCCTCTGGAAATCCAAAGGACATCCAATATAATAGACAGGGCAGATATCCTACAGACATCCAGGAGTTATCCAATGGACATTTATAGGACATTAATACTTATTACAATACTTAAAATTTCTAAATTATATTAAATAGCCTACATAACCGAAAGTAATCATGTATGCATATTAAATTTTCATAAAATATATTTATAATAATATCTTAAAACATCCTACAAATATCCTGAACCATCCTGGACATATTCAGGATGATCCTTAGGACGTTTTGTACTGTCTGGGAAAATTATAATTAGACGAACGTTTCAGTCCTTTTTTGGGACCTTCTTCAGCGTGAAAAAATAAAAAATAATCGCAAACAAAAAAGATAGGTGAATCGGCGGGTCAATGAACTAATCTATAGCAAATTGTATCGCAATAATATTCGTTGTTTAGACATCACCAAGATATCATAGGTACGTCTTCCTCACGGATGTCATGAGAGTCTCAATTTTTTACGGTTCACATCTCTCCCCGGTTGGCAAACCAGGAAGCAACTGAATCGATATGTTCACAGAACATTTAATAGTGCGCCTCCTTAACATATCTTGGTATACACATAGCTAGACCAAATGGACCATCTTTTGCGAGATCTCACAATAGACTCTCATGACATCCGTGAGGAAGACGTACCTATGATATCTTGGTGATGTCTAAACAACGAATATTATTGCGATACAATTTGCTATAGATTAGTTCATTGACCCGCCGATTTAACTATCTTTTTTGTTTGCGATTATTTTTTATTTTTTCACGCTGAAGAAGGTCCCAAAAAAAGGACCGAAACGTTCGTCTAATTATAATTTTGTAATGTCGTAAATCGACACTCGGCTAAACTAATTTAAATAAAGTATTCGCACCAACTCCAGCGCTGGCTCTTACTTGCCAATTATTTATGTTTGTGTTTGTATTTAATAGAGCCTGTACTTTTGAGTTTATTGTGTCTTATACAGGGTGAGTTTTTTAACTTGAAACTGTAAAATATCTCGGAAAGTAAGCTTTATCGAAAAAAATGTTTCAAACAAAAGTTGTAGGGTTTGGAGGGGGCCACATGATAAAAATATGGATTTAACCTTGAGTGATCTTTTCAAGGTGAGATCAATGTGATCGACGTTTTCTTAAATGGAACCACCCTTTTTTATTACATATTCTTGTAGCTTATCTCGAGAGCTTTTCAAAACACTATAATAAAGTATTTTTTCATTAAGTACTTTTTAAGTTATTTTATATCTTAATCTGACATATTTTGATATAAAAGATAAAATATCTCGTAAAATATTTAGTTTTCGATAATCTTACCGTAATACTTTTATGTACAGAATAATGAGACAAATCAATTAGTATAAAAAAAATAATTGTTTTTAAGAAAAAGTACATAATTATTTACAATGTATTTTTTAAAACAATTATTTGTTTTTTTTTTTATATCAATTGATTTGTCTTATTATTCTGTACATAAAAGTATTACGGTAAGATTATCGAAAACTAAATATTTTACGAGATATTTTATTTTTTATATCAAAATATGTTAGATTAAGATATAAAATAACTCAAAAAGTACTTAATGAAAAAATACTTTATTATAGTGTTTTGAAAAGCTCTCGAGATAAGCTACAAGAATATGTAATAAAAAAAGGGGGGTTCCATTTAAGAAAACGTCGATCACATTGATCTCACCTTGAAAAGGTCACTCAAGGTCAAATCCATATTTTTATCATGTGGCCCCCTCCGAACCCTACAACTTTTGTTTGAAACATTTTTTTCGGTAAAGCTTACTTTCCGAGATATTTTACAGTTTCAAGTTAAAAAACTCACCCTGTATATGTTTTACATATATATATAGAATAAATACATTTATTATTATTATATATATATATATAAAATTCATAATTATAACAATTATATAATAATCATAATAATAATAATAATAATAATAATAATTATTATTATTATTATTATATTATAATTATAATTATAATATAATTATTATGATTTTCTTTGTCATAAATAAATAAATATATATATATATATATATGTATGTATATATATATACATATATATTAATATAAATATATTTATAGAGCAAAGAGACAAATTATGATGAGAATCCGATACACGAATGAAGAAATTGAGCTGCACATATGTAAAACATATATACAGGGTGTCCCGCAACGTGATGTCTACACTGAAACTATGTATTCTTTTTGTCATTCTAAGTCAAAAAGTCTTAATACACATATGTCATAAAGTCGATTGTTTCAAAGTTATAGCGAAAAAACAAAATTGCATAAAATAAGAACAATATTATTTATTAAAGATAATATTATTTATTGATAATTAAACAATAATTAAACGATTTTGGTCTACACACACTTCTCTCTCTTCTTCTCGCTCTTTGAATTATTGATGTTGTAGAACGCAAAAAAAGTTCCGCATCGTTACGTATATTATTACAAGCGTCTGTTATTTTATTTAATAATTGCTGCCGATTGACTGGCTTATCCGCATAGACTAGAGATTTCATGTGCCCCCACAAAAAATAATCCAGAGGAGATAGATCGGGAGATCTTGCAGGCCAATTTATTGGACGTCCCCGGCCATTCCAGCGCTCAGGAAATTTTTCATTTAGATATCTCGTAACAATTCTGCTAAAGTGAGGTGGTGGTCCATCTTGTTGAAACCACATTTGTGTTCTGATGTTTAAAGGCAAATCTTCAAGAAGTTCGGGCAACTGTTCTTGTAATAAATGCAAGTATCGTTCAGCATTTAAATGATCTTCAATAATGATGGGCCCTATTAGACGATTACCGATTATACCGCACCAGATATTCACTGAAAATCTATTTTGAAAATGTGTTTCAGTAATAGCATGAGGATTTTCTTCTCGTGGTGACCAAACGTGTGAGTTTCTATTATTTGTAATGCCGTCTCTCGTAAAAGTAGCTTTGTCGGTAAATAAAATTTTTGTATGTATTTGCCGATTTCTTAAAAGCCAGTGACAAAAATTGACGCGTGCAGGATAATCATTTGGTTGAAGAGCTTGAACATTCATAAAATGAAATGGGTATAAATCATAATCACGCAGTATTTTCCAAATTGTCGTTTTAGAGACGTTAGTTTGCGCCGAAAATCTTCTGATACTAATAGTAGGAGTTCTGTCCACCGTTGCTAGTATCGCATTCTCGACTTGACGATGTTGCCTTAATGGTCTCCCAAGATTTTTATTTGGGACCTTATCAGTAAATTTAATGCTTCGGTTGGCATTGCTAAAAACTCTTCGATTTGGTACTCTGCGATTAGGAAACCGTCGGTGATATTCTGTTACTACTGCACGTGCGTTACCATTACAGAAACCATAAATAAAATGAATATCGGCATATTCTTCATTGGAAAATGTACTCATAATTGATAGGTAAGAGAAATTTCTAAGATATGTTTATGCGATGTTTTCACTTAAAACGACAGTCAATTTATTAATATTATCTTGTGTGGCAAGTGTGGAAAACAATGAATTATGTCGAGTATGAAGTTGCCGCATGAGCTGAAGCGAATGCGGCAACTTCATGCGCGACGTAGTTTGTTGTCTTCCGCAAATGTTATACATACAATATTTTTTGTAATGCCTGTTAATTCCGTACTACTAGTGCGGTAAGGTAAGTCATAAAGGTGCTTTTCTCGCATTAGTGTGAGAAATAATTTCTTTTGCATTTTTTTGCTATAACTTCGAAACAAGCGATTTTAGGGCATATGTGTATTAACAATAAGACTTTTTGACTTAGAATGACACAAAGAATACACAGTTTCAATGTGGACGTCACGTTGCAGGACACCCTGTATATGTGTGTGTATATATATATATATATATATATATATATATATATATATATATATGTATATATATATAAGCACTACTGACGTTTGTGTCCTAAGATGGCGGCGATGGCATGGTGTAGAGATCCTTTAATAAGAGACTGGCCACTTTTGATTGGTCCAGCATTTTTCGTCAACTCCCGCTCATATTCAAATTTCAATTACTCTATTTATTTTAAATGTAAATAATATTAAATGATAAATATTATAGAAATACTAAAAACTAGTTTTTATATTAATCTAAATAATTTATGTTAAACAATTTTTTATATTTAATGTTTTCTCTTAATTCTATAAAAAAGAGTTGATATACAAAAAGAGGTGATATAAAAGAGGTAATAAGACACTAATAGGTTCCAATAGAAATAAAAGATAAAAGACAAGATTCATAACATCACTTTTAATTAAATTAATAATACATTTTTGATTAATTTTATTAGAAACATGTTATTTGACCTCACAAAGAGACGAATTCTTTGTAGGTGTCCAATTTTGACGGCCAACATTTTTGACCCATGAGATCATCGTTGAGGATTTCTGGGAAATATTTTCATTATATGTATAATCTTTCGATGATGAATTGTTGCAAAATTCTGCTAAGCATCTACCCATTTTTATGAAATTCTAACACACAACACGTGTCATTTTATACCGACATGAATTGAAAGACACATATATAAACAAACACGTGCCAGACATTTGTGTGAGTGGAAGAGTGAGATAGCCTATATTTCTCTCTCACTCGCAGGATTTTGACGAAACATGGACGACACACTCTTATGCCCTTAGAACATATATACATGGAAGGGGAATAGCAGGCTGAAAAGTGTCGAAGAAAGTGAGACAGAAATCGTAGTTGCCTCTCTCTTGTGAGTAACTACACATATAAGCATCGTGTCTGTAGTATACATACTTTTGTGTACATATACATGGCCGCGCATGCGCACTTTTGAGCAAAGTAACTCACAAGAGAGAGGCAACTATGATTTTCTTTCTTACTTCCTTCCGACATGTTTTTCTATCGGGAAACAAAGGCATTCCCCTTCCATTTATATATGTTCTAAGCTTATGCCCAGTCTCTTATTAGAGGGTCTCTAGCATGGTGGGGGTAAAGTTGGCGCCTCTCTGATAATCTAGGACTCGAAAATTAGGTTTTTTGTAATTAACAATTTTAGTTTAGTCATGATATCAGCCGATAGTTTTTAGTAATAAACAGATTTTATGATAACTGATAACTGTAATCGACAGGAAATCGTTTGTGATTTACAAATATACCAATGTTACATTTGTGAATTGATAAAGTTCTTAATTACGTGCAAAATAAGTTTATTTTATAATTGTAGTGCGCATGCGCAAAGTCTGCTCAGACTTTGAGACTCGCACACTGGATGCGATGAGCGATGAGCGATGGGCGATATCCAATGAGAACACTGGTTTTCCGAAAAAATAAAGCTCTCATTGGATATCGCCCATCGTTCATTGCTCATCGCGTCCAGTGTGCGAGAGCCATTAGGTGATATTACATTTGTCGTACGACAAACTTTTTAAACGCATTGATTAGCTAACTTCTAGAGACTCAAAAAAGTTTCTATTTTGCAGCCAATTAATATGCTTAAAAAGTTTGTCGTACGACAAATGCAATATCGGCCTTATCCTTAGCCCAGCTCTACAGTAGGTGTAGTAAGCATGAAGCCATAAGAAATTGATTAATCACAGTCAAATGTAAGGAAAATAATCAATTGTTTTTATTTTTATTTATTAATTATTAATCCGCGCCTTACGGCTTTGGATGACTTCCAGTTTTTACATTTGTTATTCTGTCTTTGTGTTGTGTCGTGTGTTTTTTTTGTGTTTTTACAATAAATTGATAGTCAAAAATTCTTAAAAATTAACATATTTAAAATCCAAAAATCAAAACTCAAAATTGAAATCATAATTAAAATTTAAATTAAATTTAAATTAAAACTTAAAACTTAAAACTTAAAACTTGAAATTAATTAACATTAAAATTAAAACTAAAACTAAAATTAAAATTAAAATTAAAATTAAAATTAAGATTAAAATTGAAATTGAGATAAAATATACAAAAAGCCAATAACTCCAAATTACTAAAATCAGACAAATTTAAAATTAACAACTATGGGTGCCTGTTAGACTTGGTGATTTGTTACTTCGTTACTAATATTGATATTTCGTGTATCATATCAACGGGATAGAGAAATAGCACAATTGTTAATCCTTTGACATTATTTTATTAATGCAATTTACAAAAAAAAGACAAATACAAAAGTTATTTATTTATTAATTATAATATAATAGAGTAAATAATAAATAGCATTAAAAATATATTGATATTAATATATATTTTTGTACAAAAATATAAAACCAGATATAACAAAATAAATTAATTGATAGAAATATAAAACATGATTAGTAGTAGAAAAAGTAAACAATAATTTACTTAACATAAACAATAACTTAACTCTAATATAAGATTTTATTTAATATAAACTGTAATATAGGTTCATAATTAAATTTTTTATATGAATATATAAAATGTAATATATGTTATATATTATATTTCTATATATTTTTATTTTGAATTTAAATATGTATATATATGTGTGTGTATTTATGCGTATAACAATTTACATAATAGGTAAGTGTTTCCAATTCCTAAAAGTGGATGCACGGCACTGCTCTACAGCCTAGAAAAAGCGTCCCACGAAAATCACCGGCATTGCCTCTCTCAGGCTTCTCTCTGACATCGCCCTATCGCGGACCCCTTATCCCTCGACTTTCGTTCTTTTGTCCCTTCGTCTTGTCGTCGAAGCATTAGGAGAGCTGGGTTGCTCGGTGGATAGAGCAGCCACCTGACGATCGGTAGAAATCGGTAGGAAAAGAGAGGGTGGTTCAGATTTTCTTTTTTTAAATTTAAATTGGATTTATAATATATATAAATCTCGCTATACGATAAGAAAATTCTTGAAATCATCACCGATAAATGTTTTATAAAGATTCAAAGAGAGCAAATAATTTTTTAAATACTCTGAATTTTATAAAATATGTCTAGATTGAATTACTAATAAAGAAATGTACTATCGCTTATATTGATTATGCGATTAATTTTTTTTTCTTACCACCATGGATGAAATTATATTGTAAAATGCTATCTCTATAGAAATAGGATTAAATGTTTCTCAAGTAGATTCGAGCAATCTAACTGTTTAATTTTTGACTAATAACAATTCTTTCGATTTTCTATTTTTTTAGCATTATAATGAAATTTTTCTATCTCTCAGAAACTTTATTCACAAAGCATTCCTTTCTTTCTAATATCAAAGCGCTGTGTGTGTGTGTGTGTGTGTGTGTGTGTGTGTGTGTGTGTGTAAGCATACTCGATACTGTTACTATTCATTTCATGGATTAGGTACTCGTTGAAAACACCTTATTTAGAAATTCGATATGAATATTTGCGAAGATATTAGACAATAGAGCGCCGAGTGAAGTAACAGTCCTTGTGAATAATAGTCAATTTTTGTAAAAGTAAAGCAATTTTTGAAAAAATTCCCTGAGTCTCAATGAAATTCCATGAAAATTTCCGGACTTTTAAGGTAAAAAAAATTCCCTGAGAATTACCGGTTTTTCCAAAGAATAAACACCCTGTATTATTAAAATACTTTTTTTCTTTTCATAAAACGAAGTCTCCTATCAAGAAATTTTATTCTGCATTTTTTACTAATTGTTCCATATATCATTTATTTCATGTACAATCATCCCTTGTTCTCTTTCGCCATCAATAACAGATCACTCAATTGGTAACACTATGAAAACTTGCAGTTTTACATAAGATGATAAAGAAATACACAAATTTGACATGTATATTTTCTCTCTTAAATTTAAAATGTTCCAATTACATATGAAAAAAATAAAAATATCACCAATTTTTGCAGATTGGTAGTTTCTTTAATTTAATGGTAAAATTAATGAAATTATTCTCAACTTACGAAGAAGACTTATCATCGCTAGCGATGATAAGTCTTCTTCGTAAGTTGAGAATAATTTCATTAATTTTACCATTAAATTAAAGAAACTACCAATCTGCAAAAATTGGTGATATTTTTATTTTTTTCATATGTAATTTTTTAAATTTCACAAAGAACTACATATATAAGTATTAAATATTGACTTTTTATTGCCATAGTCTTGTAGTCTGCCTCACTTGGACAAATGAGATTGTCCCGCCAAAAAATGTCCATTCCTTGACCTCTATGACCTTTCAACATTTGTTCCATATACACTTTTGTTGCCTGAAAAAAACGCAGTTAGTGCAATAATACAGCACAAGTTACATTTTATCTAACAAAAGCAAATGTGAAGCTAATCTTTTACAATTTTAATAAGTTTTAATGAGCTTTATGTTGTATATATGTATATATTAAAAGATCATAAAACATGTATTTTTAAGGATACATAAAACATGTATTTTTAAGGACATATAAAACATGTATTTTTTTAAATGTTTTTTCCTTCAGTCAAGTCTTAGCAGTAACTCTTACTTTTTCTATACTATAACAAAAAATTAATTAAATTCTGTTCAGTTTATTTAAGTATGTATGATGTCATGGACATAATTCAAGCAGTTCATTTGAATTTTGTATCTTATAAAAACGTTATTTGAGCATTTAGAAAAGAGAATAAGAGATTTCTTATTTTCAACTTTATTGTATAAGTATAATGTGACTACTTACTGCAGGATGCAAATTAACAACTCTTTCCAAAGCAATAAATAATATATAAGTTGCAGCGCTTAGTGAGTTAGCAATTCCATAAACAGAATGAGCGATAGGAATACCTCTTCGCAAAATGGAATTATCTTGAATATCATCAATCCTGTAAAAAAAAAAATAAATTATGATCTTATAAAAGTATATGTACAGAATTGCTTTTTTGATATAAATTCAATTTTATACATCTAATATAAAAATAATAACAAGGAAATAAATATAATGCAAAAACATAAGGATTACATATTGAAATAAGACACATTAGTTATGACACATCAATGTTTTGTTTCAATTTTGATAATAACAGCAATAGGCTCAGAGTAAGAACAATTAAGTAGGAAAAGTAACAGATAAAAGCCAAGGCGCAGGTGTCGCACTTATTATTGTTAAATTTTATTAAATAATGTGCATTAAAAATGTACGTTTTGAAACGTCTTTTGGTCCACCTTTGGCATGGATATAAATATATAAAGATTAAATTGGAATTTTATAAAACTTGACATACACAATATTTGCAGTTGCAGTCAAATTTCAAATTGCTCTTATCTGCCAGTTTTCCTATTTAAATATTATTCTAGCTTTACGCGAGACTTAAAACTTTTTGGTTTTTGGCAATAACCAATGCTTATTTGGCTTTCGGCTTTAGGCTATAAATTAATCAAATTAAATTATAATCTAAAATCTAAAACCACAATATATTTGAAAAACAACGATTTATATATAATATATATATACATATATAAATTCAAAATAAAAATATATAGAAATATCCTCCCTATAAAAATATATAGAAATATCCTCCCTATCTAAAAGAGGCATATTAGTCGATACTCGAAAGTCTCGAAGTGTATTGTTGCTTCTTTTCCGCAATGCTGATTGGTTCTGTCATTGCGCTTACTTCGTGAGCGGCTGTCATTGCATATTTTGACAGTTATTTTGTGTATATATCGTTAAAAATGTTTAATGAAAAAGAATAAATGGCGCGCGCGAAGCGCGCGTTGTGTTGTGCTAGTAATATATAACATATATTACATTTTATCGGGGTTGGAAAGTAACGCGTTACTTGTAACGCCGTTACCGTTACAGTTACTCTTTTTTGGTAACGAATTGGTAATGGCGTTACTTTTCGTTGTCTGTAACGGTAACGGTAACGCCGTTACATTTTTTTCACTAACGAGTAACGATTTTAACAGTTATTTTTATCGTTACTTTGTTTTTGACTAATGGCTCTGGAACATAGAACGCGTCAATGCGTTACGCATGATAAGAATGCCGTAACCAATCAATCATCTCTTTATATTAAAGCCGCAAAGATGTCATCTAAATGATGATACCGTGGAGCATCAACTTCTCTTAAAAATAAATAAAATATTTTGGTAAAATTTATTTGATAAAGGAAAGATTGTGATTTACCTTAAGAGATTAAGAATTTATATTATTAATTAACAATTTATATTATTATATAGTTTATGGTTTATATATATTATAAATTAATAAAGAAGTATAAAAACGTAAACTTAGTATTTCTATATTAATATTAAGAATTCATGTATTATATTAATATTAATTATAATATACTAATTTAATATTAATATGTTATATAGTATCGAATTAATATATTATAAACAAAGTAATGGAAATAGTAACGATTCGTTAGTTTTTGAGTAACGGGAACGGTAACGAGTTATTCTTTAAAACGGGAACGAGTAACGGTAACGAGATGTTTTTCAGAGAAAGTAACGGTAACGGTAACGAGTTACTTTTATAAAGTAACGTTCCAAACTCTGCATTTTATATATTCATATAAAAATTTTAATTATGAATCTATATTACAGTTTATATTAAATAAAATCTTATATTAGAGTTAGTTATTGTTTATGTTAAGTAAATTATTGTTTACTTTTTCTACTACTAATCATGTTTTATATTTCTATCAATTAATTTATTTTGTTATATCTGGTTTTATATTTTTGTACAAAAATATATATTAATATCAATATATTTTTAATGCTATTTATTATTTACTCTATTATATTATAATTAATAAATAAATAACTTTTGTATTTGTCTTTTTTTGTAAATTGCATTAATAAAATAATGTCAAAGGATTAACAATTGTGCTATTTCTCTATCCCGTTGATATGATACACGAAATATCGATATTAGTAACGAAGTAACAAATCACCAAGTCTAACAGGCACCCATAGTTGTTAATTTTAATTTGTCTAATTTTAGTAATTTGGACTTATTGGCTTTTTGTATATTTTATCTCAATTTCAATTTTAATCTTAATATTAATTTTAATTTTAATTTTAGTTTTAGTTTTAATTTTAATGTTAATTCATTTCAAGTTTTAAGTTTTAAGTTTTAAGTTTTAAGTTTTAATTTAATTTTAATTTTAATTATGATTTTAATTTTGAGTTTTGATTTTTGGATTTTAAATATGTTAAATTTTAAGAATTTTTGACTATCAATTTATTGTGAAAACACAAAAGAAACACACGACACAACACAAGACACAAACACACAAAGACAGAATAACAAATGTAAAAACTGGAAGTCATCCAAAGCCGCAAGGCGCGGATTAATAATTAATAAATAAAAATAAAAACAATTGATTATTTTCCTTACATTTGACTGTGATTAATCAATTTCTTATGGCTTCATGCTTCTTCTTCTTCTTCTTTCTTTTATATGGCCACTTTTGATCTGAGGAATTGATCAGTAAATTCCGGCCAACAACTGGTTAAAATGGGAATGAGATAGGAGAAATTAAATCATGGTACTATATAGCAGTGCTCGGAGATAGTTGCCCGTTTTGGGCCGATATGTGAAGCGACGCCAACGGTCCCTCCACTACCGCTCGAGGCTCGACGGCCGAGCCGCCGATCGCGCGCGTAACGCTATGCCTCAGGAGCGTCCCGATCTAAAAAATATGCTGAGATTGTACTTGCCGTCAAATCGTCGTTTAAATTTGCTTTGCCAGATAATTTGTTTATTAGTAATATATTATATATGTTATAGTAATATATATATTATATAATATATTAATTTGTCTATTAGTAATATATTATCTATTATATTGTCTTATCTATATATTATCTATTAGTAATATATTATATACATTATAGTAATATATATATTACTATAACATATATAATATATTACTAATAGACAAATTATCTGGCAAAGCAAATTTAAACGACGATTTGACGGCAGGTACAATCTCAGCATGTTTTTTAGATCGGGACGCTCCTGAGGCCAGTGATGCAAACTCTGCGGTTTCTGCCCGCTACCAGCGCATGTGGAGGGGGTAGCGCACACAAGGAACGAGGAACGAGTCCTGTACGTGTGCGCTCGGCGCTAGGGCAGAATCGGGTAGTAGAAGAGAACAGATATACAATGCGCTGTCTCTTTCTTTCTCGAGCGCGAGCTATAGCTATAGCTATAGCTGCGATATCGAGAATACACGTAGCGGCTTGCGTATTATATGCGTACTCGTCTATTCAATCCTCGTATAAAAATGTATAAAAATTACAAATAAAATAAATCTAACAATTATTTTTAATCTTATAATTATTTTACACATCAAAAATGTTAATTAAATAAAAAGAGCGTAAATGATAGGAATCCCACTCTCGGCCAACATGTACGTCTTTTCTTTACGAAATCAATTGTTATTAATTTAAAAAGATGATTCGATGTTAAAAAATTAAATAAAAAATTAAATTATATGTCACGTGTTCCAAATAATTTATTCTATTATTTATCTTTTTTATAAATCGTCAATGTACATGTTGTTGCTCAACGGAAACCGCAGGCAGGTCTCTTCCGTCAGGAGGAAATGTAAAAAAATATTTTTTTACATTTTCAAAGAATGCAGATAGAGTATAGGATAGAAGAAAGGATAGACATAGAGTAAATATAAAAATTAAGCTGCTTTAAGCATGCGGATTTTTCAATTTTTGCTTCCTCATAGAGGAAGCTTTGTGAGCGAAATAAAAATTAAAATCATTTCTTTCACCGATCCTCACTAAATTCAATATCAAACATCCTTTAATAATACTCTATTCATGTAAAAAAATTTAATTCGATACCTCAAATTTTCTGAAAGTTACAGCGTGTACAATATTTCTCAAAAAATTCAAAATTTTATAAAAGATAAACCCTTTCACCAATACTCACCAAATTCAGTACCAACCATCCTTTAATAATACTCTATTCATATAAAAAAATTTAATCCGATATCAAATTTTCCGAAAATTACAGCGTGTACAGACATTTCTTAAAAAATTCAAAATTTTATAAAAAATAAACCCTTTCACCGATACTTACCAAATTCAGTAGCAACCATCCTTTAATAATACTTTATCCATGTAAAAAAATTTAACCTGATATCTCAAAATTTGCGAAAGTTACAATGTATACAGACATTTCTCAAAAAATTAAAAATTTTATAAAAAATGAACCTTTTTATCGATTCTCACCAAATTCAATACCAACCATCCTTGAATGATACTCTATCCATGTAAAAAAAATTTAACCCGATATCTCAAAAATTGCGGAAGTTAGAGGTTGTACAATATATTGCGTACATACATACATACATACATACACACATACATACATACATACATACATACATACAGACATTTTTTAGGAATATGATTTTTCCACGTTTTGGAACATTCTAAACACATTATCATAGAAAACTCGAAAAAAAATTTTGTCACGAAAACAAAGCTTCTTCTATGGCCGGTATTCATAGTCAGTTCTTATATTTAAGACCGTCTTAAGCACAATCTTAAGATGTCCTAAACCAATCACAGAGCCGTATTAGCATCTTAAGACATTACTTAAGACGGTCTTGAAATAAGAACTGACTATGAATACCGGCCTAAGAGACTAAGAGAATATTACTGTATAATGAAAGACACGCATATAGTTATGCGTTGGAATGATCGGCGGGACTGACGGTACTACTACTGATACTACCGGTACTACTGGCTTGACGGTGAAAATCTGCATCTTATATACTATTGAGAACCAAGAGCGTTGCGAGCCGTGTGCAGATCGTTCTGAGAATTTAGTTTACGTTCTGAAAATTCATTACGGTGAAGATTTTCTATGGAAATCTATGACGAAAATATTTCTAAGTATTGCCCATCGATTAGTGGTAAATCCTTATCGATTGTTTATGTCTTGGCGTCTTCGTCGCGGATCTATTGGAGCCGCCATGGATCTCCACGCATGCTTATCGCTCGCTGTCTCGAATAGTTTTACAATAGTATAATACGAGAAACTATAGTATAATATGGAAAAACTATAGTATAGTACGGGAAACTATAGTATAAACTATAAGGTAACATGAAAAAAATTATATTAATATTATTAGCTTTATGGAGTCACTTGTTAAATTTGTTCCATGTCTGGTAATTAATTTGGAAATTCAAGTTTTAGTATTTCATAGTTGAAAGGAGTTATTCCAGATAAATTGTTATCATGTACTATGTAATCCGTGATTCCATAAATGTAAGTTTCTTAGATCTATATATTATTCGCAATCGCATGGTTAAAGCTACTACCAAGCATATTAATTCATAGTGTAGTGATATAGTATAATAACGCTTTCTTTGTGGAAACGTTTTATAATAATTTGTTTTTAACTAGTTATTATGAAGTTATCAAATTATTAAATTTTGAATAATATTGAAAGTTGATAATTATTAGCAAGGAATGTAGGAAAAATGTTTTAACAAATTATTATTGCGCGCATTTTACGATTCCATAAAGAGTGGTGCGCATATTCCTTATTTTATTTATTTTAATCCTATTCTTTGTATTTATTATATATTCATGTATATAGTTAATTAAAATCTTAAAGATGAAATGCTAGTATCGCTGATTATATTAAAGCTCAATCGCGGGCCCATTCTTAAAGTAACCGCCGGTCAGTTCTAGAAAGTTACTACTGCGCAGCTGCCTAGTTCTAAATAAAGCCTTCTGATTGGTCGGTCCAAGGAACCTTCAATTCCTTGCGCAATCGATTATTACTACTAAAGGAACTAAAATATAGTTAATTTCTACGT
>JAXRKO010000903.1:0-25653 GCA_037039905.1 Formica aserva | reverse complement strand
CGTGTGGTTCTATTATAGGCTGCGGTCGGGAAGACCTAGAGATGCTTCGAAGCATTACATTAACCAATCAGAATAAAGAAATTTTTACTCTCTGTCCTGATTGGTCAATCAAACGCTTCGAAGCATTTCTAGCGTCTTCCCGACCGCAGCCATAAAGGTGCCTTTACATGGCAGCGTCGAGCGTCTGCGCAGAAAATTGCGCAGAATCTAATTTTAGCCTAGAATCTATCTCGTTTAAATTCTGCGCATTTTTCTGCGCAGACGCTCGACGCTTAACGCTGCCATGTAAAGGCACCTTAAGGTAACATTTCATGAGCAGTGAAAAGCAGCAGCAGTTTAGTAACTAACTAGCATTGTTTGGTGATTTTACAGAATTGCTGCGCTGGCCATGAAATTGGTTTTCTGCAGTGTTTTAAATCGTTAGGCCAGTATTTATAGTCAGTTCTTATTTCAAGACCGTCTTAAGTAATGTCTTAGTGCCGGTCTACAATAGGTGATTTAAGCCCTGAGCCTAAGTGCCGGTCTACAATAGATGATTTAAGCCCTAAGCCTTAAGAAATTGGCTAATCACAGTCGAGTATTCTCCTCATACTTGATTGTGATTGGTCAATTTCTTAAGGCTTAGGGCTTAAATCACCTATTGTAGACCGGCACTTAAGAAATTGACTAATCACAGTCGAGTATTCTCCTCATACTTGATTGTGATTGGTCAATTTCTTAAGGCTTAAGGCTTAAATCACCTATTGTAGACCGGCACTTAAGATGCTAATACGGCTATGTGGCCGGTATTCATAGTCAGTTCTTATTTCAAGATTGTCTTATGCCCGTATCAGACTGCGCATTGAAGATTGAGATTCAAGATTCAAGATTGAAATTTGACCAATCAGAATAAAGAAATTTTAGTCCTTTTTGTTCTGATTAGTCAAATTCCAATCTTTAATCTTCAATCTTCAATTTTCAATGCGTAGTCTGATACGGGCTTTAGTGCCGGTCTACAATAGGTGATTTAAGCCCTAAGCCTTAAGAAATTGACCAATCACAATCAAGTATGAGGAGAATACTCGACTGTGATTAGTCAATTTCTTAAGGCTTAGGGCTTAAATCACCTGTAGACTGGCACTTAAGGGCCAATTTCACAAAGTCCGGTTAGATTAACCGACGGTTAAAATTATCAGGGTGGCCAACAGAAAATAGAGGTGAAGGAAAACCAAGCATTCTTATCATTTCAGTTGGAACCCTGCTAATTTTAACCGTCGGTTAATCTAACCGAGCTTGGTGAAATTGGCCCTAAGTGGAACGCGCCCATTGTAGACCGGCACTAACGCTGCCATGTAAAGACATCTTATGGTATGTACACTGCGCGTATCGATCATGTAACTTTCCCCTAGGGCGAAAAAGTGAAAAATTTTGCCATTGGTCTAGTTTCCACCGAAGTATTAATTCGCATCTAGCGCGGCGGCGTAGGATTAAATTTAAGTCGATGGAAACGTTAAATTCGATGCGCACCGAAACAGAATCGGACCGATGACTTCGGTGGAAACCGCGGTCCTACGTCGCGCTAGATGCGAATTAATACTTCGGTGGAAACTAGACCATAGACATATAGACTGGATTGAGCATTGCGAGATAAACAAATGCGCGCCCGCTGTAGAAAGAGAAGTACTATATGGGAGGCCTATGTTTGTCTCTTTTTCTAGCATCTCATTGGTAATTTTCTATATGGAGGGGGACAAAATCACCAATGAGATGCTAAGAAAAGAAACAAAATAGGCTTCCCATATATTATCTCTCTTTCTATCGCACGCGAGCGCGCGTTTGTCTATCGCAACGCTCAGTCCATTCTATATGTCTATGCACTGAACGCGTCGCGGCAAATCAACGCATGCGCAGAATGTACTAGTTCGCCAGGTTATTGGTTGCAATCATAGACATATAGAATGGACTGAGCGTTGCGATAGACAAACGCGCGCTCGCTGTAGAAAGAGAGATACTATATGGGAGGCCTATTTTGTCTCTTTTCATAGCATCTCATTGGTGATTTTGTCCCCCTCCATATAGAAAATTACCAATGAGATGCTAGGAAAAGAGACAAACATAGGCCTCCCATATAGTACCTCTCTTTCTACAGCGGGCGCGCGTTTGTTTATCTCGCAATGCTTAATCCAGTCTATATATTTATGGTTGCAATATAAACATTAACAGAAACATAATTTTTAAATTAAAATATAGTACAAATAAAATCTATTTCTGATTACACCTGTTTTCTGTAAAACAGTATATGACACCTCTAGACATTAAAACAGTGTATTAAATATCGGAGACCTACGATTAAAACAGAGTGAGTATAGTATGTGTGTATGAAATTGTTGTTATCAAAGTTATTAAACGTTATTACTTTTTTCTACATTGCTAATTATATCACTGGCGAGACATGGTGGTCATGAGTCATGACCAGCAATGGCGAACGCGAAAATGTCGAGCAACCAAACGAACCAAACCGACGCAAGAAGATCGCGTCGGAGATGATGCAATAAAACAGACGTTCTGATTGGCTACCTGGTAACGCGACGCACGACGCGACGCGTAACGCGCTTAGTGGAAACTCCGCCTAAGGCTAATCTACAATGTGCTCTTTGGCCGGTATTCATAGTCAGTTCTTATATTTAAGACCGTCTTAAGCACAATCTTAAGATGTCCTAAACCAACCACAGAGCCGTATTAGCATTTTAAGACATTACTTAAGACGGTCTTGAAATAAGAACTGACTATGAATATCGGCATTTGTTTCCTGTTTCTTGCTTTTTGCCTAATTGCGCACTGTTTTGCCGACAATTGTTTTTTTTTTGTCACGTGTTTCTTGTTTCTTCTGGAGTTCGTCAACTTTGAGCCTACTGTTCTTTCTTAAGCCCGGTCTACAATGGGTGCTTTCCATTTAGTGACTCAAGTCGACACAAGTATCATTCTATCTTCTTTCAATACCAGTGAACAACAAAGATAGAATGATGCTTGTGTCGACTTGAGTCACTAAATGGAAAGCACCCAATGAGTTGTTAGTCGTTAGTCGTAAGCAAATTGACCAACCACAGTCTATTATTCCAAGAATATTCCAGGAATAATCGACTGTGGTTGGTCAATTTGCTTGCGACTAAAGACTAACGACTCATTGTAGATCGGGCATTATACTGTGCTTGCGACATTAACCAATGGCTCGGATGCGTGTCCGCAAGGGGCGCGGTCGTCGTGTTGCTGCTGCTAGAGATCCTTAACCAGAGATCGGCCAACCCATTAACGATCTCTGATTGGCTCCGTCGCCGCGAGTAAAACCGGAAGTGTGAGAGAGAAAGATATATATAAGTGAGAGAGAAAGATATATAACTAACCTAACCGACCATCTATAGCTATAGCCATAATTGTCCGTCAAAAGCATAAATTATATTTATAATAAATACATAATGTATAATATAAAATAACGTAATAATAATGATAATAATGTAGTAATAATATAGCAATAATAATAATATAACCTATAATAGTAATTGTTCGGGAGTCGATCTCGACGAGATCGCCCGAAACTGAGAGAGACGCTCAGAGATGAGCGAGAAGCGGTGTGTAACGCGAATCCGTAGATTCGCTGGAGGATAAGGTGATTGAGAAAAGAATCGAGTGCAGATTGTTTTAACTGTTCGTTTATTTAGAATAAGAGGAGCGAGCGACGTCACGTGTTCCGCGAATCCGACGGGTATCTTCAAATGCCCGGTTAATGACTGCCCCTTTTCGCGGTTCGGAAATCTTGATTAAGAGCTTCTTGCTAGAAACTCTCGCGAGAGCGGAAATCTTGCACGCGAACGCCGGATAGAATTTGGCCCTAGGCAGAGGACATTCGCGATGCGGTTAACGAGCGTCGACTCTCGGACTCCACAGAATTAACATTCACAATATCTGAGCACTAAATAATGAAAGAACACGAATTGAGATGTGACCAAATTGCTCGCCGCGAGAATATGAATGCGATATAATGCGAGACAATTCGGACCGAATATGAGACGAGTAAGCCTACTGCGTACGCGACACGAGCGAGAATAAGCGAAATGCGAATGCGAAAAGTCGATGTATTTCGACCGGCTCGAATCGTTGTCGTAGGCAGACTAAATCGACCGAACGCGGAAACTCGCATTCTGCCGATGTGAATAACAAGTTTTTCGGTATCGAACGTTCTCGAACCAGGTGTTTGTCACGGTTTTTCACTATAGACTAACGCGATCACGCACCGAGCGGGTGATCGCGACGCTTTTTGCTCTCGCTCGTGTCTTGGTTTCTGAGGCAATCGTTTGAATATAACGGCGAAATTTAGAAACGAAATTTTAATGTTTCAATTTTGAACAGTAATTATAACAATATATTTTTTAATAGTCAATTCATATTATTACTTAATATTAACATAGGAAAACTGATGAGATATATTTGTTTGTAATCTTTTTTAATACGTGTTTTAATATTCATTACGTTAACTTCAAACGAAAAGTATATATCGTATTCTTGTATTTATTCAACAATCAAAATAAACCGCCATCAAAAACGTCATATCCGGTTTTACTCACGACGGCACGTTGGCCGATCTCTGGTGGATCTCTAGCTGCTGCCACATCTCACCTTTTTGTCCAAATAAAAAAATAAAAAAAATAAAAAAAAAACGAGTACCATCTAATATTTGATTTACTCGTGATGTATCCTATTTAAAAAACTAATTATCGAGTTAATCGAAATAATTGTAACACTACAATGTTAGTTTACGAATGAAATACTTGCGAAAGAATATTATCTGCACAAATTACATTTTTTCCTATTCGCATTATTAAATTAATTATATATTATATATATTTATATAAATCCAAAATGTTCATTTGCATTTTGTATTTGAAAGAATTTTCCAAAAGATTGAATTGATCTTATCATATTTCAATATTATCAACTGCATTATACCGAAAAAAATGATAAAACTGATAAAATTGACACATACATAAGATTTTTTATTAATTCAACAATTTTCCAACGAGATTAATAATCAGAAAAGTTGTTAAACATTGACACGATCGTTGGATGGATCATCGTAATTTTTCGTTGATTAAAGTTAAAAATTTTTGTAATGATTTTTATAAAAAAATCGCATATTGTAGCACTTATTGACAAATTTGACAAGGCAAATGCATTGCCAGGGACATAAAAATTTTTACATTTTACTGATAAAACCATAATAATCATTTGATGATTTAAATCTTCCTCATTTAAAATTTATTTACTAAAAATTATAGCAAAATACTTTTACTTAACTTAAAATCTTCCTGATTTAGTATTTTTTAATTTTTTGAAATTAATTTTATTAGGTATATTCATGACCAAAAACTTTTGTCATAAATTATGAAAATTATTAATTACAACAATTATGAAGACGTTAAAAATCATATTATATATATATATATATATATATTTTGTGATACTTCAATTTTTTTTTATCCATATATATTTATTTGATTTTCCAAGCAATATAAACATAAGAAATGTTTTCATTTTTTAAGTTTTGATAGCTTCATACTACTATTATACAGCCAAAAATCCTCAAAAGAGAGAGCACAAGTGAATATTATTGTTATTATTCATAATATATTGCTGTATGTTTATTGTGTTACATTATTTTACATAGATACATACATATATACGTATATAGTGTATAAGCATTTATAATGCTTATCTTTTTCTTCCTTTTTCTTTCCTTCCCTATATTCTTATTTTTATGTGCATAATTCTTGTCATCTTAGCACTGTTTCTTTTGTTGTTTCCATATTGATATTCTTTCTTTCAAATCGGGCACTGCAATTTCAAAAATAAATATTAATTTGAGATATATTTCTACAGGGATAAAAAAAACTTACAATAGTTTATATACATATTTTTAAATCGGCATAAAATACTAAAAAATTTCAAGACGATAGACTTTAAAGGACAATCAAACACTATATTATCTATGACACATCAAATATTTTTCTAATATATTTATGTATATGAAAATGCATTGTTATGAAATGTTATCAATATTTAGACTTAAAAGAAAGTTGACTTACTTGGTACGAGCATATCTTCGCTAAGCGGCTGCCGATTGAAAGGATCCGTGGCACTGTTGAGTAAATGTCTAATAATAACTGCTTTATCCACAACAATACCAGACGGTAGCTTGACTGGATCCTCCATAAGAGTGTCCATCAATGGGTCCCGAAATTCCTCAGGAGCATCGCCACGCGCGCGATTGTCTTTTGCGATTACCGCCGCACGCTCAGCGAGAGCTACGAAACTCTCAATTTCCGTCGTAGTTTTGGCGGATCTCTTTAATTCATTCACAGCGTCGGCGAATAACTCGTTATAAAACAAATGCTGCAAAAATTAATTTATATATATATATATATATATATATATATATATATATACATATATATGTATATGATATATTATAAAAGATACTCACTCCATCACTGGCTAAAGCAGCCGCAAAATTATCACAGTCAAGATGTAAATATATATCAATCAATTGACTGAATAACTTTTTCGGTTGCCATCCGTATTTTTCCAGTTTTTTCACTGTCAAATTTTCAGACTTAGATCCGCACAACTGTTGCAAATTGAAATTCAGCATGGCACACAATCGTCCGACTAATTCCGGTCGTAGAAACGGTTCCTTAATGTCGACCGTTAAATAATGAAACATAGCAACTATTTCCTTAACTAATTTAAGAGAGAATCTAACTTTTTCCTCGTTCTCCACCAGCTGTGTCGTTATCGATTGTTGTTGTTCCTGCGAAATAGCATTCCATGCGATAGTAGATTCCTCCAACTCGAGTATATTCTTCAGATGTTCCAGAGCCTCCTCGAGCAGGAAGGTGATGTCGTTCATCAATATGTTGATAAACTTGACAAAGTGCTTGCCGTTATTACTCTCATTGACAATAGACGCTCGATGCATCGGGATATGCCACAACGAATTTAAGATCACACTTATGTGATCACATACTGTAAACTTATTCTCAAATTCGGAATTAATGTTAATGATTTCAACGTCGGTATAAAACTTCATGAGATACGACGCCAGAAATGGCATCTTGGATATGGGATGTGCCATGAATTTGTGGCCAAAAGTTTCTGTTCCCCGTGTACAAACTCCTACCTGAACATTATAGAACTCAAATGAACTATAAAGAACCTTGATGATTCTTGCGATTAGATGCGGATTTTGTATACAATGTGGCGTACACACGACGACGAGTAACAAAGTGATAAGCGGCGATATATCTATATCAAACCACCACCACATTGGGCCGAATCTGCAAATAAAACAATGCAGTTATAATTGTTAATAAGCTCCAGATAAGCATTATGTATAATTTGTGAGATTTGATAATTTAGTAAAAACTTACTCGAACATGGATAACAAGAATTCCACTATGTCTTCCATGTACCATTCTGGTAATGCGGTGAATTTGCACATAACTTTTTGAGACAACGGAAGTTTGGGAAGCGAAATATCCGGAGCAGTCTGCGTTAGAAGACTCAGCAAAAATTCGGCGACCGATATATAAAAGCGTAAGCATCTTTTCAAAAAGATGGGCTCTAGCAGAGCTACCTCTGCACATAATTTGGATGTAACCAGTTGCTTCAACTGTTGCTTCCATTGTTTGATCAAGTCTTTATTGTGCTCCGCTAAAGGACCATCTTTCCATTGAGATTCTGTAGCTTGCAGTTCGTCGAGCATTTTTTGTAAATCCTCTGAGTCATAAAATTCTCTCCGATAGTTTTGCAACGACGGTAACAGCGCAATGTGATGACAGTGCAGCGTGAGGAACCAACATTGTGTCGGAAACTTCGGTTCCGTCCATTTATGTGTGCTGTCCAAATGTTTCTGCCATTCCGCAACCTCCTGCGAAGTGAGTTTCAGTCTTGTGTCGTTCTTTATCTCGACGAAATTGGAAGGATGAAATGGATATAGCGGGTCTACAGTATCCAGCTTGATGTTCACAGAGAGCATTTGCAAAATCGATAGTAGATTCAACATAAATCCATCTCCGGCAAAGGAGGGAATGTCCTCCGTCTGTATTTGCGCGCGTTTCTCGTTGTGACGTAGCAACGCCGCCAAGTACGCAAGAGTGGCATCGCGGCAGCTGCTATTCGCGAATATCGTATCAAACATTTTGTGCAACGACATTCTGGTATTCTCCAACCCTTGCTGCCGCACGAGAGTCATCGATTCAATGTTCAGATTGCCAAAATTTATTAAAAGGAAGTATTTTTCCAGCAGTTTCGGTTGCTCTTCGGCACATACCAATGCCGAAAGAAACGGTCCCAGGAGTGAGGTTCTCGAGAGTTCCCTTCCGGCTGCTGATGTCATAACATCAGGCAAGAATTGAACTTGATTCATTATCAAACGGCAAATCGGATGTATATTGCTGTTTAGTCCACTGCGAATCTCTATCAGTTCGCCTAGCGCCTCGATCGGTCTTCTTTGCGTATTGCCGTAAAAGCTCGCAGTCTGTATCGCGATATATAGTTGTTTCAAGACTGGAGTGAAAATGTTATCGAACATGTTCGGATTCGTGTGTGTCCTAGCCACGAGCTCGCGAAGATAGCCCCGTGGTAAGTTCTGCGATAATATCCGATAGTAAAGATAAGTGGTGCACTTAGGTATGACAGCAGCTTGGCAAATACCGATTAATCCTTGTAGAACGAGGCTGGAATACTGAACACATTGCGCTTTCAAAATTGTCACTACATCGGAAAGAGTATCGGAGAGAAGTACACTGGATTGCTATAAAATATATAAAAAAGAATTAGTTTAATAAAATCTTGTCTAATTTTGAAGATATATGTGTGCGTACCTTTTCATGATATCTTTCTTCAATTGCAATTCTTGAATAACAATCTAATAAATAAGTAAAACTTTTCGGTTCTAATGAACTGTCACCTAATAATGGTATCATCGATAATTGATAAGGTGAAGAAGCCACCACAAAACTTAACAAAGGACTCGCTTGACTATTCGGACTCTCTTCACGGCCAGATGACACATCTATCAAAGGATTCTCCCCTCTCGAAAACATGCACAAAACCTCCTGCAATGCCTGATAAATAATATCGCTAGAATTCATTCTTCTCTGTGTTTGCATGTATGCTGCCGATGTTTGCGGCAGAAATATGCTTCCCTCTATAGGGCTTTCCCACGATACGCACAAGACACGTGATATGATAGCTTCTGCAAAATCAACTCGCTCCTTCATCCGATTTAAATGCAAATCACTGGAGCATTTTTCATGTATCGTTGCATTACGTTCTGCTATCTGCAAATTCTTTGTCTTCTTCTCCAATCTAGAGAACATACGTTAAATAAAAATGTTATTCATACTCATTAAATCACAAACATATATCATTTATTTCCGTTAGTAGAATAACTATCTTCGATATGAATACATTTACTGTTCTAAACATTTTACTTTTAACTCTCAGTATTTTTGAAAATCCTTGCCAAGATTTCTATGAGCTATTACATCAGAGCATGATTTTACAGCAGCAATTGTTATTCATTATAATTTAGTAAATGATATGAGCACCCGATTAAGTCTAATTACATAACATATCTTCTCAACTTTCAGAACACATTATATATATTTACTAAATTAAAATAAATTAAAATACCATTTTAATTACTTCAAGATTCTTGTACTAATATCTGTTATTTTTTAATACATAGCATAGGCTCTATAACATTGAAATTCGAACGTTACTACTGCAGTGCACTTATTTTTATTAAACAATGGTACATATCTATCATGCATCCAACAAGCGACCCAATTCATGCTTAAGCACAAAACGAAATGAAAATTCTTACATCAAGTTATTTCTGTATAGAAATTCACACTCTAGACAGACACAATAATTCTCAAAATATCACAAGCTCAATTACGCCAATATCTATCAATATTAATATAATTTTTATTAATGCCATTTGACTTTCCTATCCATCTCGCAAGTAAAGAAACAATGTGAAAAAATACTATACAGTATCACTTACTTGTTCTTGAGATCTTCGTTATCATCCCGCAAGCGTTTGATATTGAGCTCGAGCTTGACGCGTTCCGTGTCTGCCTCGTCGAGCAGCTTCCGCTTGTTAGAGAGTACGGCGTCGATGTTGGACATTTCCCGAGTGAAAGTTTCCTGGGTGGTTTGCACCTCCCGCTTCAACCGGGAGTTCTCCGATTCGAGATACCGCATCGTTTCGATGTAAGATGCCGGACGATCGTTGAGATTGAGTGGGTTGCCTTGCCATCGATCGACGATCGGCGTCAACGTGCTCGGCGGCGATTGAATGATACTCCACGACGATGAGGCGGCGGTTGTCGTGGAGGACGGGACGGTTGTCGCGAAGGACGAGACGGTTGTCGCGGAGGACGCAGCAATTGTCACGAAGGACGAGACGGTTGTCGCGGAGGACGGGACGGTTGTCACGGAGGACGCGGCGGCCGCCGTATTCTTCCTAGGCATCATTGTCGTCGTTGAGGTTAGTGGGTACGTGGTCTTTCTCTCGTATGCGGTTTCCCAGTTACGTGTCGCTTCTTCTTCTTTGCTTGAATGGCTCCTGCCCTCGAACCAAGGTCAATACGGCCACAATCTAGCGTATAATGTATACAGAAGTGGCGTTAAATGAGAATACAAAGGCGTTAACAATAATAAAAATCCTCTTAGAATAAGAGAAAGTCCAAAAAATAAGGTTCAAACAAAGGACACACGCGTAACGTATCACAATTCACGGCCGTACTCGACGAAGGCTGTAACGGAAGTGTCGGCAGTTATTGTGTGTGTCGTGTGGTTCTATTATAGGCTGCGGTCGGGAAGACCTAGAGATGCTTCGAAGCATTACATTAACCAATCAGAATAAAGAAATTTTTACTCTCTGTCCTGATTGGTCAATCAAACGCTTCGAAGCATTTCTAGCGTCTTCCCGACCGCAGCCATAAAGGTGCCTTTACATGGCAGCGTCGAGCGTCTGCGCAGAAAATTGCGCAGAATCTAATTTTAGCCTAGAATCTATCTCGTTTAAATTCTGCGCATTTTTCTGCGCAGACGCTCGACGCTTAACGCTGCCATGTAAAGGCACCTTAAGGTAACATTTCATGAGCAGTGAAAAGCAGCAGCAGTTTAGTAACTAACTAGCATTGTTTGGTGATTTTACAGAATTGCTGCGCTGGCCATGAAATTGGTTTTCTGCAGTGTTTTAAATCGTTAGGCCAGTATTTATAGTCAGTTCTTATTTCAAGACCGTCTTAAGTAATGTCTTAGTGCCGGTCTACAATAGGTGATTTAAGCCCTGAGCCTAAGTGCCGGTCTACAATAGATGATTTAAGCCCTAAGCCTTAAGAAATTGGCTAATCACAGTCGAGTATTCTCCTCATACTTGATTGTGATTGGTCAATTTCTTAAGGCTTAGGGCTTAAATCACCTATTGTAGACCGGCACTTAAGAAATTGACTAATCACAGTCGAGTATTCTCCTCATACTTGATTGTGATTGGTCAATTTCTTAAGGCTTAAGGCTTAAATCACCTATTGTAGACCGGCACTTAAGATGCTAATACGGCTATGTGGCCGGTATTCATAGTCAGTTCTTATTTCAAGATTGTCTTATGCCCGTATCAGACTGCGCATTGAAGATTGAGATTCAAGATTCAAGATTGAAATTTGACCAATCAGAATAAAGAAATTTTAGTCCTTTTTGTTCTGATTAGTCAAATTCCAATCTTTAATCTTCAATCTTCAATTTTCAATGCGTAGTCTGATACGGGCTTTAGTGCCGGTCTACAATAGGTGATTTAAGCCCTAAGCCTTAAGAAATTGACCAATCACAATCAAGTATGAGGAGAATACTCGACTGTGATTAGTCAATTTCTTAAGGCTTAGGGCTTAAATCACCTGTAGACTGGCACTTAAGGGCCAATTTCACAAAGTCCGGTTAGATTAACCGACGGTTAAAATTATCAGGGTGGCCAACAGAAAATAGAGGTGAAGGAAAACCAAGCATTCTTATCATTTCAGTTGGAACCCTGCTAATTTTAACCGTCGGTTAATCTAACCGAGCTTGGTGAAATTGGCCCTAAGTGGAACGCGCCCATTGTAGACCGGCACTAACGCTGCCATGTAAAGACATCTTATGGTATGTACACTGCGCGTATCGATCATGTAACTTTCCCCTAGGGCGAAAAAGTGAAAAATTTTGCCATTGGTCTAGTTTCCACCGAAGTATTAATTCGCATCTAGCGCGGCGGCGTAGGATTAAATTTAAGTCGATGGAAACGTTAAATTCGATGCGCACCGAAACAGAATCGGACCGATGACTTCGGTGGAAACCGCGGTCCTACGTCGCGCTAGATGCGAATTAATACTTCGGTGGAAACTAGACCATAGACATATAGACTGGATTGAGCATTGCGAGATAAACAAATGCGCGCCCGCTGTAGAAAGAGAAGTACTATATGGGAGGCCTATGTTTGTCTCTTTTTCTAGCATCTCATTGGTAATTTTCTATATGGAGGGGGACAAAATCACCAATGAGATGCTAAGAAAAGAAACAAAATAGGCTTCCCATATATTATCTCTCTTTCTATCGCACGCGAGCGCGCGTTTGTCTATCGCAACGCTCAGTCCATTCTATATGTCTATGCACTGAACGCGTCGCGGCAAATCAACGCATGCGCAGAATGTACTAGTTCGCCAGGTTATTGGTTGCAATCATAGACATATAGAATGGACTGAGCGTTGCGATAGACAAACGCGCGCTCGCTGTAGAAAGAGAGATACTATATGGGAGGCCTATTTTGTCTCTTTTCATAGCATCTCATTGGTGATTTTGTCCCCCTCCATATAGAAAATTACCAATGAGATGCTAGGAAAAGAGACAAACATAGGCCTCCCATATAGTACCTCTCTTTCTACAGCGGGCGCGCGTTTGTTTATCTCGCAATGCTTAATCCAGTCTATATATTTATGGTTGCAATATAAACATTAACAGAAACATAATTTTTAAATTAAAATATAGTACAAATAAAATCTATTTCTGATTACACCTGTTTTCTGTAAAACAGTATATGACACCTCTAGACATTAAAACAGTGTATTAAATATCGGAGACCTACGATTAAAACAGAGTGAGTATAGTATGTGTGTATGAAATTGTTGTTATCAAAGTTATTAAACGTTATTACTTTTTTCTACATTGCTAATTATATCACTGGCGAGACATGGTGGTCATGAGTCATGACCAGCAATGGCGAACGCGAAAATGTCGAGCAACCAAACGAACCAAACCGACGCAAGAAGATCGCGTCGGAGATGATGCAATAAAACAGACGTTCTGATTGGCTACCTGGTAACGCGACGCACGACGCGACGCGTAACGCGCTTAGTGGAAACTCCGCCTAAGGCTAATCTACAATGTGCTCTTTGGCCGGTATTCATAGTCAGTTCTTATATTTAAGACCGTCTTAAGCACAATCTTAAGATGTCCTAAACCAACCACAGAGCCGTATTAGCATTTTAAGACATTACTTAAGACGGTCTTGAAATAAGAACTGACTATGAATATCGGCATTTGTTTCCTGTTTCTTGCTTTTTGCCTAATTGCGCACTGTTTTGCCGACAATTGTTTTTTTTTTGTCACGTGTTTCTTGTTTCTTCTGGAGTTCGTCAACTTTGAGCCTACTGTTCTTTCTTAAGCCCGGTCTACAATGGGTGCTTTCCATTTAGTGACTCAAGTCGACACAAGTATCATTCTATCTTCTTTCAATACCAGTGAACAACAAAGATAGAATGATGCTTGTGTCGACTTGAGTCACTAAATGGAAAGCACCCAATGAGTTGTTAGTCGTTAGTCGTAAGCAAATTGACCAACCACAGTCTATTATTCCAAGAATATTCCAGGAATAATCGACTGTGGTTGGTCAATTTGCTTGCGACTAAAGACTAACGACTCATTGTAGATCGGGCATTATACTGTGCTTGCGACATTAACCAATGGCTCGGATGCGTGTCCGCAAGGGGCGCGGTCGTCGTGTTGCTGCTGCTAGAGATCCTTAACCAGAGATCGGCCAACCCATTAACGATCTCTGATTGGCTCCGTCGCCGCGAGTAAAACCGGAAGTGTGAGAGAGAAAGATATATATAAGTGAGAGAGAAAGATATATAACTAACCTAACCGACCATCTATAGCTATAGCCATAATTGTCCGTCAAAAGCATAAATTATATTTATAATAAATACATAATGTATAATATAAAATAACGTAATAATAATGATAATAATGTAGTAATAATATAGCAATAATAATAATATAACCTATAATAGTAATTGTTCGGGAGTCGATCTCGACGAGATCGCCCGAAACTGAGAGAGACGCTCAGAGATGAGCGAGAAGCGGTGTGTAACGCGAATCCGTAGATTCGCTGGAGGATAAGGTGATTGAGAAAAGAATCGAGTGCAGATTGTTTTAACTGTTCGTTTATTTAGAATAAGAGGAGCGAGCGACGTCACGTGTTCCGCGAATCCGACGGGTATCTTCAAATGCCCGGTTAATGACTGCCCCTTTTCGCGGTTCGGAAATCTTGATTAAGAGCTTCTTGCTAGAAACTCTCGCGAGAGCGGAAATCTTGCACGCGAACGCCGGATAGAATTTGGCCCTAGGCAGAGGACATTCGCGATGCGGTTAACGAGCGTCGACTCTCGGACTCCACAGAATTAACATTCACAATATCTGAGCACTAAATAATGAAAGAACACGAATTGAGATGTGACCAAATTGCTCGCCGCGAGAATATGAATGCGATATAATGCGAGACAATTCGGACCGAATATGAGACGAGTAAGCCTACTGCGTACGCGACACGAGCGAGAATAAGCGAAATGCGAATGCGAAAAGTCGATGTATTTCGACCGGCTCGAATCGTTGTCGTAGGCAGACTAAATCGACCGAACGCGGAAACTCGCATTCTGCCGATGTGAATAACAAGTTTTTCGGTATCGAACGTTCTCGAACCAGGTGTTTGTCACGGTTTTTCACTATAGACTAACGCGATCACGCACCGAGCGGGTGATCGCGACGCTTTTTGCTCTCGCTCGTGTCTTGGTTTCTGAGGCAATCGTTTGAATATAACGGCGAAATTTAGAAACGAAATTTTAATGTTTCAATTTTGAACAGTAATTATAACAATATATTTTTTAATAGTCAATTCATATTATTACTTAATATTAACATAGGAAAACTGATGAGATATATTTGTTTGTAATCTTTTTTAATACGTGTTTTAATATTCATTACGTTAACTTCAAACGAAAAGTATATATCGTATTCTTGTATTTATTCAACAATCAAAATAAACCGCCATCAAAAACGTCATATCCGGTTTTACTCACGACGGCACGTTGGCCGATCTCTGGTGGATCTCTAGCTGCTGCCACATCTCACCTTTTTGTCCAAATAAAAAAATAAAAAAAATAAAAAAAAAACGAGTACCATCTAATATTTGATTTACTCGTGATGTATCCTATTTAAAAAACTAATTATCGAGTTAATCGAAATAATTGTAACACTACAATGTTAGTTTACGAATGAAATACTTGCGAAAGAATATTATCTGCACAAATTACATTTTTTCCTATTCGCATTATTAAATTAATTATATATTATATATATTTATATAAATCCAAAATGTTCATTTGCATTTTGTATTTGAAAGAATTTTCCAAAAGATTGAATTGATCTTATCATATTTCAATATTATCAACTGCATTATACCGAAAAAAATGATAAAACTGATAAAATTGACACATACATAAGATTTTTTATTAATTCAACAATTTTCCAACGAGATTAATAATCAGAAAAGTTGTTAAACATTGACACGATCGTTGGATGGATCATCGTAATTTTTCGTTGATTAAAGTTAAAAATTTTTGTAATGATTTTTATAAAAAAATCGCATATTGTAGCACTTATTGACAAATTTGACAAGGCAAATGCATTGCCAGGGACATAAAAATTTTTACATTTTACTGATAAAACCATAATAATCATTTGATGATTTAAATCTTCCTCATTTAAAATTTATTTACTAAAAATTATAGCAAAATACTTTTACTTAACTTAAAATCTTCCTGATTTAGTATTTTTTAATTTTTTGAAATTAATTTTATTAGGTATATTCATGACCAAAAACTTTTGTCATAAATTATGAAAATTATTAATTACAACAATTATGAAGACGTTAAAAATCATATTATATATATATATATATATATATTTTGTGATACTTCAATTTTTTTTTATCCATATATATTTATTTGATTTTCCAAGCAATATAAACATAAGAAATGTTTTCATTTTTTAAGTTTTGATAGCTTCATACTACTATTATACAGCCAAAAATCCTCAAAAGAGAGAGCACAAGTGAATATTATTGTTATTATTCATAATATATTGCTGTATGTTTATTGTGTTACATTATTTTACATAGATACATACATATATACGTATATAGTGTATAAGCATTTATAATGCTTATCTTTTTCTTCCTTTTTCTTTCCTTCCCTATATTCTTATTTTTATGTGCATAATTCTTGTCATCTTAGCACTGTTTCTTTTGTTGTTTCCATATTGATATTCTTTCTTTCAAATCGGGCACTGCAATTTCAAAAATAAATATTAATTTGAGATATATTTCTACAGGGATAAAAAAAACTTACAATAGTTTATATACATATTTTTAAATCGGCATAAAATACTAAAAAATTTCAAGACGATAGACTTTAAAGGACAATCAAACACTATATTATCTATGACACATCAAATATTTTTCTAATATATTTATGTATATGAAAATGCATTGTTATGAAATGTTATCAATATTTAGACTTAAAAGAAAGTTGACTTACTTGGTACGAGCATATCTTCGCTAAGCGGCTGCCGATTGAAAGGATCCGTGGCACTGTTGAGTAAATGTCTAATAATAACTGCTTTATCCACAACAATACCAGACGGTAGCTTGACTGGATCCTCCATAAGAGTGTCCATCAATGGGTCCCGAAATTCCTCAGGAGCATCGCCACGCGCGCGATTGTCTTTTGCGATTACCGCCGCACGCTCAGCGAGAGCTACGAAACTCTCAATTTCCGTCGTAGTTTTGGCGGATCTCTTTAATTCATTCACAGCGTCGGCGAATAACTCGTTATAAAACAAATGCTGCAAAAATTAATTTATATATATATATATATATATATATATATATATATATATACATATATATGTATATGATATATTATAAAAGATACTCACTCCATCACTGGCTAAAGCAGCCGCAAAATTATCACAGTCAAGATGTAAATATATATCAATCAATTGACTGAATAACTTTTTCGGTTGCCATCCGTATTTTTCCAGTTTTTTCACTGTCAAATTTTCAGACTTAGATCCGCACAACTGTTGCAAATTGAAATTCAGCATGGCACACAATCGTCCGACTAATTCCGGTCGTAGAAACGGTTCCTTAATGTCGACCGTTAAATAATGAAACATAGCAACTATTTCCTTAACTAATTTAAGAGAGAATCTAACTTTTTCCTCGTTCTCCACCAGCTGTGTCGTTATCGATTGTTGTTGTTCCTGCGAAATAGCATTCCATGCGATAGTAGATTCCTCCAACTCGAGTATATTCTTCAGATGTTCCAGAGCCTCCTCGAGCAGGAAGGTGATGTCGTTCATCAATATGTTGATAAACTTGACAAAGTGCTTGCCGTTATTACTCTCATTGACAATAGACGCTCGATGCATCGGGATATGCCACAACGAATTTAAGATCACACTTATGTGATCACATACTGTAAACTTATTCTCAAATTCGGAATTAATGTTAATGATTTCAACGTCGGTATAAAACTTCATGAGATACGACGCCAGAAATGGCATCTTGGATATGGGATGTGCCATGAATTTGTGGCCAAAAGTTTCTGTTCCCCGTGTACAAACTCCTACCTGAACATTATAGAACTCAAATGAACTATAAAGAACCTTGATGATTCTTGCGATTAGATGCGGATTTTGTATACAATGTGGCGTACACACGACGACGAGTAACAAAGTGATAAGCGGCGATATATCTATATCAAACCACCACCACATTGGGCCGAATCTGCAAATAAAACAATGCAGTTATAATTGTTAATAAGCTCCAGATAAGCATTATGTATAATTTGTGAGATTTGATAATTTAGTAAAAACTTACTCGAACATGGATAACAAGAATTCCACTATGTCTTCCATGTACCATTCTGGTAATGCGGTGAATTTGCACATAACTTTTTGAGACAACGGAAGTTTGGGAAGCGAAATATCCGGAGCAGTCTGCGTTAGAAGACTCAGCAAAAATTCGGCGACCGATATATAAAAGCGTAAGCATCTTTTCAAAAAGATGGGCTCTAGCAGAGCTACCTCTGCACATAATTTGGATGTAACCAGTTGCTTCAACTGTTGCTTCCATTGTTTGATCAAGTCTTTATTGTGCTCCGCTAAAGGACCATCTTTCCATTGAGATTCTGTAGCTTGCAGTTCGTCGAGCATTTTTTGTAAATCCTCTGAGTCATAAAATTCTCTCCGATAGTTTTGCAACGACGGTAACAGCGCAATGTGATGACAGTGCAGCGTGAGGAACCAACATTGTGTCGGAAACTTCGGTTCCGTCCATTTATGTGTGCTGTCCAAATGTTTCTGCCATTCCGCAACCTCCTGCGAAGTGAGTTTCAGTCTTGTGTCGTTCTTTATCTCGACGAAATTGGAAGGATGAAATGGATATAGCGGGTCTACAGTATCCAGCTTGATGTTCACAGAGAGCATTTGCAAAATCGATAGTAGATTCAACATAAATCCATCTCCGGCAAAGGAGGGAATGTCCTCCGTCTGTATTTGCGCGCGTTTCTCGTTGTGACGTAGCAACGCCGCCAAGTACGCAAGAGTGGCATCGCGGCAGCTGCTATTCGCGAATATCGTATCAAACATTTTGTGCAACGACATTCTGGTATTCTCCAACCCTTGCTGCCGCACGAGAGTCATCGATTCAATGTTCAGATTGCCAAAATTTATTAAAAGGAAGTATTTTTCCAGCAGTTTCGGTTGCTCTTCGGCACATACCAATGCCGAAAGAAACGGTCCCAGGAGTGAGGTTCTCGAGAGTTCCCTTCCGGCTGCTGATGTCATAACATCAGGCAAGAATTGAACTTGATTCATTATCAAACGGCAAATCGGATGTATATTGCTGTTTAGTCCACTGCGAATCTCTATCAGTTCGCCTAGCGCCTCGATCGGTCTTCTTTGCGTATTGCCGTAAAAGCTCGCAGTCTGTATCGCGATATATAGTTGTTTCAAGACTGGAGTGAAAATGTTATCGAACATGTTCGGATTCGTGTGTGTCCTAGCCACGAGCTCGCGAAGATAGCCCCGTGGTAAGTTCTGCGATAATATCCGATAGTAAAGATAAGTGGTGCACTTAGGTATGACAGCAGCTTGGCAAATACCGATTAATCCTTGTAGAACGAGGCTGGAATACTGAACACATTGCGCTTTCAAAATTGTCACTACATCGGAAAGAGTATCGGAGAGAAGTACACTGGATTGCTATAAAATATATAAAAAAGAATTAGTTTAATAAAATCTTGTCTAATTTTGAAGATATATGTGTGCGTACCTTTTCATGATATCTTTCTTCAATTGCAATTCTTGAATAACAATCTAATAAATAAGTAAAACTTTTCGGTTCTAATGAACTGTCACCTAATAATGGTATCATCGATAATTGATAAGGTGAAGAAGCCACCACAAAACTTAACAAAGGACTCGCTTGACTATTCGGACTCTCTTCACGGCCAGATGACACATCTATCAAAGGATTCTCCCCTCTCGAAAACATGCACAAAACCTCCTGCAATGCCTGATAAATAATATCGCTAGAATTCATTCTTCTCTGTGTTTGCATGTATGCTGCCGATGTTTGCGGCAGAAATATGCTTCCCTCTATAGGGCTTTCCCACGATACGCACAAGACACGTGATATGATAGCTTCTGCAAAATCAACTCGCTCCTTCATCCGATTTAAATGCAAATCACTGGAGCATTTTTCATGTATCGTTGCATTACGTTCTGCTATCTGCAAATTCTTTGTCTTCTTCTCCAATCTAGAGAACATACGTTAAATAAAAATGTTATTCATACTCATTAAATCACAAACATATATCATTTATTTCCGTTAGTAGAATAACTATCTTCGATATGAATACATTTACTGTTCTAAACATTTTACTTTTAACTCTCAGTATTTTTGAAAATCCTTGCCAAGATTTCTATGAGCTATTACATCAGAGCATGATTTTACAGCAGCAATTGTTATTCATTATAATTTAGTAAATGATATGAGCACCCGATTAAGTCTAATTACATAACATATCTTCTCAACTTTCAGAACACATTATATATATTTACTAAATTAAAATAAATTAAAATACCATTTTAATTACTTCAAGATTCTTGTACTAATATCTGTTATTTTTTAATACATAGCATAGGCTCTATAACATTGAAATTCGAACGTTACTACTGCAGTGCACTTATTTTTATTAAACAATGGTACATATCTATCATGCATCCAACAAGCGACCCAATTCATGCTTAAGCACAAAACGAAATGAAAATTCTTACATCAAGTTATTTCTGTATAGAAATTCACACTCTAGACAGACACAATAATTCTCAAAATATCACAAGCTCAATTACGCCAATATCTATCAATATTAATATAATTTTTATTAATGCCATTTGACTTTCCTATCCATCTCGCAAGTAAAGAAACAATGTGAAAAAATACTATACAGTATCACTTACTTGTTCTTGAGATCTTCGTTATCATCCCGCAAGCGTTTGATATTGAGCTCGAGCTTGACGCGTTCCGTGTCTGCCTCGTCGAGCAGCTTCCGCTTGTTAGAGAGTACGGCGTCGATGTTGGACATTTCCCGAGTGAAAGTTTCCTGGGTGGTTTGCACCTCCCGCTTCAACCGGGAGTTCTCCGATTCGAGATACCGCATCGTTTCGATGTAAGATGCCGGACGATCGTTGAGATTGAGTGGGTTGCCTTGCCATCGATCGACGATCGGCGTCAACGTGCTCGGCGGCGATTGAATGATACTCCACGACGATGAGGCGGCGGTTGTCGTGGAGGACGGGACGGTTGTCGCGAAGGACGAGACGGTTGTCGCGGAGGACGCAGCAATTGTCACGAAGGACGAGACGGTTGTCGCGGAGGACGGGACGGTTGTCACGGAGGACGCGGCGGCCGCCGTATTCTTCCTAGGCATCATTGTCGTCGTTGAGGTTAGTGGGTACGTGGTCTTTCTCTCGTATGCGGTTTCCCAGTTACGTGTCGCTTCTTCTTCTTTGCTTGAATGGCTCCTGCCCTCGAACCAAGGTCAATACGGCCACAATCTAGCGTATAATGTATACAGAAGTGGCGTTAAATGAGAATACAAAGGCGTTAACAATAATAAAAATCCTCTTAGAATAAGAGAAAGTCCAAAAAATAAGGTTCAAACAAAGGACACACGCGTAACGTATCACAATTCACGGCCGTACTCGACGAAGGCTGTAACGGAAGTGTCGGCAGTTATTGTGTGTGTCGTGTGGTTCTATTATAGGCTGCGGTCGGGAAGACCTAGAGATGCTTCGAAGCATTACATTAACCAATCAGAATAAAGAAATTTTTACTCTCTGTCCTGATTGGTCAATCAAACGCTTCGAAGCATTTCTAGCGTCTTCCCGACCGCAGCCATAAAGGTGCCTTTACATGGCAGCGTCGAGCGTCTGCGCAGAAAATTGCGCAGAATCTAATTTTAGCCTAGAATCTATCTCGTTTAAATTCTGCGCATTTTTCTGCGCAGACGCTCGACGCTTAACGCTGCCATGTAAAGGCACCTTAAGGTAACATTTCATGAGCAGTGAAAAGCAGCAGCAGTTTAGTAACTAACTAGCATTGTTTGGTGATTTTACAGAATTGCTGCGCTGGCCATGAAATTGGTTTTCTGCAGTGTTTTAAATCGTTAGGCCAGTATTTATAGTCAGTTCTTATTTCAAGACCGTCTTAAGTAATGTCTTAGTGCCGGTCTACAATAGGTGATTTAAGCCCTGAGCCTAAGTGCCGGTCTACAATAGATGATTTAAGCCCTAAGCCTTAAGAAATTGGCTAATCACAGTCGAGTATTCTCCTCATACTTGATTGTGATTGGTCAATTTCTTAAGGCTTAGGGCTTAAATCACCTATTGTAGACCGGCACTTAAGAAATTGACTAATCACAGTCGAGTATTCTCCTCATACTTGATTGTGATTGGTCAATTTCTTAAGGCTTAAGGCTTAAATCACCTATTGTAGACCGGCACTTAAGATGCTAATACGGCTATGTGGCCGGTATTCATAGTCAGTTCTTATTTCAAGATTGTCTTATGCCCGTATCAGACTGCGCATTGAAGATTGAGATTCAAGATTCAAGATTGAAATTTGACCAATCAGAATAAAGAAATTTTAGTCCTTTTTGTTCTGATTAGTCAAATTCCAATCTTTAATCTTCAATCTTCAATTTTCAATGCGTAGTCTGATACGGGCTTTAGTGCCGGTCTACAATAGGTGATTTAAGCCCTAAGCCTTAAGAAATTGACCAATCACAATCAAGTATGAGGAGAATACTCGACTGTGATTAGTCAATTTCTTAAGGCTTAGGGCTTAAATCACCTGTAGACTGGCACTTAAGGGCCAATTTCACAAAGTCCGGTTAGATTAACCGACGGTTAAAATTATCAGGGTGGCCAACAGAAAATAGAGGTGAAGGAAAACCAAGCATTCTTATCATTTCAGTTGGAACCCTGCTAATTTTAACCGTCGGTTAATCTAACCGAGCTTGGTGAAATTGGCCCTAAGTGGAACGCGCCCATTGTAGACCGGCACTAACGCTGCCATGTAAAGACATCTTATGGTATGTACACTGCGCGTATCGATCATGTAACTTTCCCCTAGGGCGAAAAAGTGAAAAATTTTGCCATTGGTCTAGTTTCCACCGAAGTATTAATTCGCATCTAGCGCGGCGGCGTAGGATTAAATTTAAGTCGATGGAAACGTTAAATTCGATGCGCACCGAAACAGAATCGGACCGATGACTTCGGTGGAAACCGCGGTCCTACGTCGCGCTAGATGCGAATTAATACTTCGGTGGAAACTAGACCATAGACATATAGACTGGATTGAGCATTGCGAGATAAACAAATGCGCGCCCGCTGTAGAAAGAGAAGTACTATATGGGAGGCCTATGTTTGTCTCTTTTTCTAGCATCTCATTGGTAATTTTCTATATGGAGGGGGACAAAATCACCAATGAGATGCTAAGAAAAGAAACAAAATAGGCTTCCCATATATTATCTCTCTTTCTATCGCACGCGAGCGCGCGTTTGTCTATCGCAACGCTCAGTCCATTCTATATGTCTATGCACTGAACGCGTCGCGGCAAATCAACGCATGCGCAGAATGTACTAGTTCGCCAGGTTATTGGTTGCAATCATAGACATATAGAATGGACTGAGCGTTGCGATAGACAAACGCGCGCTCGCTGTAGAAAGAGAGATACTATATGGGAGGCCTATTTTGTCTCTTTTCATAGCATCTCATTGGTGATTTTGTCCCCCTCCATATAGAAAATTACCAATGAGATGCTAGGAAAAGAGACAAACATAGGCCTCCCATATAGTACCTCTCTTTCTACAGCGGGCGCGCGTTTGTTTATCTCGCAATGCTTAATCCAGTCTATATATTTATGGTTGCAATATAAACATTAACAGAAACATAATTTTTAAATTAAAATATAGTACAAATAAAATCTATTTCTGATTACACCTGTTTTCTGTAAAACAGTATATGACACCTCTAGACATTAAAACAGTGTATTAAATATCGGAGACCTACGATTAAAACAGAGTGAGTATAGTATGTGTGTATGAAATTGTTGTTATCAAAGTTATTAAACGTTATTACTTTTTTCTACATTGCTAATTATATCACTGGCGAGACATGGTGGTCATGAGTCATGACCAGCAATGGCGAACGCGAAAATGTCGAGCAACCAAACGAACCAAACCGACGCAAGAAGATCGCGTCGGAGATGATGCAATAAAACAGACGTTCTGATTGGCTACCTGGTAACGCGACGCACGACGCGACGCGTAACGCGCTTAGTGGAAACTCCGCCTAAGGCTAATCTACAATGTGCTCTTTGGCCGGTATTCATAGTCAGTTCTTATATTTAAGACCGTCTTAAGCACAATCTTAAGATGTCCTAAACCAACCACAGAGCCGTATTAGCATTTTAAGACATTACTTAAGACGGTCTTGAAATAAGAACTGACTATGAATATCGGCATTTGTTTCCTGTTTCTTGCTTTTTGCCTAATTGCGCACTGTTTTGCCGACAATTGTTTTTTTTTTTGTCACGTGTTTCTTGTTTCTTCTGGAGTTCGTCAACTTTGAGCCTACTGTTCTTTCTTAAGCCCGGTCTACAATGGGTGCTTTCCATTTAGTGACTCAAGTCGACACAAGTATCATTCTATCTTCTTTCAATACCAGTGAACAACAAAGATAGAATGATGCTTGTGTCGACTTGAGTCACTAAATGGAAAGCACCCAATGAGTTGTTAGTCGTTAGTCGTAAGCAAATTGACCAACCACAGTCTATTATTCCAAGAATATTCCAGGAATAATCGACTGTGGTTGGTCAATTTGCTTGCGACTAAAGACTAACGACTCATTGTAGATCGGGCATTATACTGTGCTTGCGACATTAACCAATGGCTCGGATGCGTGTCCGCAAGGGGCGCGGTCGTCGTGTTGCTGCTGCTAGAGATCCTTAACCAGAGATCGGCCAACCCATTAACGATCTCTGATTGGCTCCGTCGCCGCGAGTAAAACCGGAAGTGTGAGAGAGAAAGATATATATAAGTGAGAGAGAAAGATATATAACTAACCTAACCGACCATCTATAGCTATAGCCATAATTGTCCGTCAAAAGCATAAATTATATTTATAATAAATACATAATGTATAATATAAAATAACGTAATAATAATGATAATAATGTAGTAATAATATAGCAATAATAATAATATAACCTATAATAGTAATTGTTCGGGAGTCGATCTCGACGAGATCGCCCGAAACTGAGAGAGACGCTCAGAGATGAGCGAGAAGCGGTGTGTAACGCGAATCCGTAGATTCGCTGGAGGATAAGGTGATTGAGAAAAGAATCGAGTGCAGATTGTTTTAACTGTTCGTTTATTTAGAATAAGAGGAGCGAGCGACGTCACGTGTTCCGCGAATCCGACGGGTATCTTCAAATGCCCGGTTAATGACTGCCCCTTTTCGCGGTTCGGAAATCTTGATTAAGAGCTTCTTGCTAGAAACTCTCGCGAGAGCGGAAATCTTGCACGCGAACGCCGGATAGAATTTGGG
>JAXRKO010000902.1:0-25710 GCA_037039905.1 Formica aserva | reverse complement strand
GAAAAATCGAGACGATCGTCCATCGCTAGATTCGGCACTCGCGTTTTAAAAAATACTCACGACACTTGTCACAGACTGCACGAAGCACATGTTTAAGAAATACTTTTCGCGACAAAGACTAGCACGCACGATGCGATGGACGGCGAATTAAAATAATCGCGACCGCGACCGCGTAATCCAGTGGGAAAATCGAGACGATCGTCCATCGCTAGATTCGGCACTCGCGTTTTTAAAAATACTCACGACACTTGTCACAGACTGCACGAAGCACATGTTTAATAAATAGTTTTCGCGACAAAGACTAGCACGCACGATGCGATGGACGGCGAATTAAAATAATCGCGACCGCGACCGCGTAATCCAGTGGGAAAATCGAGACGATCGTCCATCGCTAGATTCGGCACTCGCGTTTTTAAAAATACTCACGACACTTGTCACAGACTGCACGAAGCACATGTTTAAGAAATACTTTTCGCGACAAAGACTAGCACGCACGATGCGATGGACGGCGAATTAAAATAATCGCGACCGCGACCGCGTAATCCAGTGGGTAAATCGAGACGATCGTCCATCGCTAGATTCGGCACTCGCGTTTTCAAAAATACTCACGACACTTGTCACAGACTGCACGAAGCACATGTTTAAGAAATACTTTTCGCGACAAAGACTAGCACGCACGATGCGATGGACGGCGAATTAAAATAATCGCGACCGCGACCGCGTAATCCAGTGGGAAAATCGAGACGATCGTCCATCGCTAGATTCGGCACTCGCGTTTTCAAAAATACTCACGACACTTGTCACAGACTGCACGAAGCACATGTTTAAGAAATACTTTTCGCGACAAAGACTAGCACGCACGATGCGATGGACGGCGAATTAAAATAATCGCGACCGCGACCGCGTAATCCAGTGGGAAAATCGAGACGATCGTCCATCGCTAGATTCGGCACTCGCGTTTTCAAAAATACTCACGACACTTGTCACAGACTGCACGAAGCACATGTTTAAGAAATACTTTTCGCGACAAAGACTAGCACGCACGATGCGATGGACGGCGAATTAAAATAATCGCGACCGCGACCGCGTAATCCAGTGGGAAAATCGAGACGATCGTCCATCGCTAGATTCGGCACTCGCGTTTTCAAAAATACTCACGACACTTGTCACAGACTGCACGAAGCACATGTTTAAGAAATACTTTTCGCGACAAAGACTAGCACGCACGATGCGATGGACGGCGAATTAAAATAATCGCGACCGCGACCGCGTAATCCAGTGGGAAAATCGAGACGATCGTCCATCGCTAGATTCGGCACTCGCGTTTTCAAAAATACTCACGACACTTGTCACAGACTGCACGAAGCACATGTTTAAGAAATACTTTTCGCGACAAAGACTAGCACGCACGATGCGATGGACGGCGAATTAAAATAATCGCGACCGCGACCGCGTAATCCAGTGGGAAAATCGAGACGATCGTCCATCGCTAGATTCGGCACTCGCGTTTTCAAAAATACTCACGACACTTGTCACAGACTGCACGAAGCACATGTTTAAGAAATACTTTTCGCGACAAAGACTAGCACGCACGATGCGATGGACGGCGAATTAAAATAATCGCGACCGCGACCGCGTAATCCAGTGGGAAAATCGAGACGATCGTCCATCGCTAGATTCGGCACTCGCGTTTTCAAAAATACTCACGACACTTGTCACAGACTGCACGAAGCACATGTTTAAGAAATACTTTTCGCGACAAAGACTAGCACGCACGATGCGATGGACGGCGAATTAAAATAATCGCGACCGCGACCGCGTAATCCAGTGGGAAAATCGAGACGATCGTCCATCGCTAGATTCGGCACTCGCGTTTTCAAAAATACTCACGACACTTGTCACAGACTGCACGAAGCACATGTTTAAGAAATACTTTTCGCGACAAAGACTAGCACGCACGATGCGATGGACGGCGAATTAAAATAATCGCGACCGCGACCGCGTAATCCAGTGGGAAAATCGAGACGATCGTCCATCGCTAGATTCGGCACTCGCGTTTTCAAAAATACTCACGACACTTGTCACAGACTGCACGAAGCACATGTTTAAGAAATACTTTTCGCGACAAAGACTAGCACGCACGATGCGATGGACGGCGAATTAAAATAATCGCGACCGCGACCGCGTAATCCAGTGGGAAAATCGAGACGATCGTCCATCGCTAGATTCGGCACTCGCGTTTTCAAAAATACTCACGACACTTGTCACAGACTGCACGAAGCACATGTTTAAGAAATACTTTTCGCGACAAAGACTAGCACGCACGATGCGATGGACGGCGAATTAAAATAATCGCGACCGCGACCGCGTAATCCAGTGGGAAAATCGAGACGATCGTCCATCGCTAGATTCGGCACTCGCGTTTTCAAAAATACTCACGACACTTGTCACAGACTGCACGAAGCACATGTTTAAGAAATACTTTTCGCGACAAAGACTAGCACGCACGATGCGATGGACGGCGAATTAAAATAATCGCGACCGCGACCGCGTAATCCAGTGGGAAAATCGAGACGATCGTCCATCGCTAGATTCGGCACTCGCGTTTTCAAAAATACTCACGACACTTGTCACAGACTGCACGAAGCACATGTTTAAGAAATACTTTTCGCGACAAAGACTAGCACGCACGATGCGATGGACGGCGAATTAAAATAATCGCGACCGCGACCGCGTAATCCAGTGGGAAAATCGAGACGATCGTCCATCGCTAGATTCGGCACTCGCGTTTTCAAAAATACTCACGACACTTGTCACAGACTGCACGAAGCACATGTTTAAGAAATACTTTTCGCGACAAAGACTAGAACGCACGATGCGATGGACGGCGAATTAAAATAATCGCGACCGCGACCGCGTAATCCAGTGGGAAAATCGAGACGATCGTCCATCGCTAGATTCGGCACTCGCGTTTTAAAAATACTCACGACACTTGTCACAGACTGCACGAAGCACATGTTTAAGAAATACTTTTCGCGACAAAGACTAGCACGCACGATGCGATGGACGGCGAATTAAAATAATCGCGACCGCGACCGCGTAATCCAGTGGGAAAATCGAGACGATCGTCCATCGCTAGATTCGGCACTCGCGTTTTCAAAAATACTCACGACACTTGTCACAGACTGCACGAAGCACATGTTTAAGAAATACTTTTCGCGACAAAGACTAGCACGCACGATGCGATGGACGGCGAATTAAAATAATCGCGACCGCGACCGCGTAATCCAGTGGGAAAATCGAGACGATCGTCCATCGCTAGATTCGGCACTCGCGTTTTTAAAAATACTCACGACACTTGTCACAGACTGCACGAAGCACATGTTTAAGAAATACTTTTCGCGACAAAGACTAGCACGCACGATGCGATGGACGGCGAATTAAAATAATCGCGACCGCGACCGCGTAATCCAGTGGGAAAATCGAGACGATCGTCCATCGCTAGATTCGGCACTCGCGTTTTCAAAAATACTCACGACACTTGTCACAGACTGCACGAAGCACATGTTTAAGAAATACTTTTCGCGACAAAGACTAGCACGCACGATGCGATGGACGGCGAATTAAAATAATCGCGACCGCGACCGCGTAATCCAGTGGGAAAATCGAGACGATCGTCCATCGCTAGATTCGGCACTCGCGTTTTCAAAAATACTCACGACACTTGTCACAGACTGCACGAAGCACATGTTTAAGAAATACTTTTCGCGACAAAGACTAGCACGCACGATGCGATGGACGGCGAATTAAAATAATCGCGACCGCGACCGCGTAATCCAGTGGGAAAATCGAGACGATCGTCCATCGCTAGATTCGGCACTCGCGTTTTCAAAAATACTCACGACACTTGTCACAGACTGCACGAAGCACATGTTTAAGAAATACTTTTCGCGACAAAGACTAGCACGCACGATGCGATGGACGGCGAATTAAAATAATCGCGACCGCGACCGCGTAATCCAGTGGGAAAATCGAGACGATCGTCCATCGCTAGATTCGGCACTCGCGTTTTCAAAAATACTCACGACACTTGTCACAGACTGCACGAAGCACATGTTTAAGAAATACTTTTCGCGACAAAGACTAGCACGCACGATGCGATGGACGGCGAATTAAAATAATCGCGACCGCGACCGCGTAATCCAGTGGGAAAATCGAGACGATCGTCCATCGCTAGATTCGGCACTCGCGTTTTCAAAAATACTCACGACACTTGTCACAGACTGCACGAAGCACATGTTTAAGAAATACTTTTCGCGACAAAGACTAGCACGCACGATGCGATGGACGGCGAATTAAAATAATCGCGACCGCGACCGCGTAATCCAGTGGGAAAATCGAGACGATCGTCCATCGCTAGATTCGGCACTCGCGTTTTCAAAAATACTCACGACACTTGTCACAGACTGCACGAAGCACATGTTTAAGAAATACTTTTCGCGACAAAGACTAGCACGCACGATGCGATGGACGGCGAATTAAAATAATCGCGACCGCGACCGCGTAATCCAGTGGGAAAATCGAGACGATCGTCCATCGCTAGATTCGGCACTCGCGTTTTCAAAAATACTCACGACACTTGTCACAGACTGCACGAAGCACATGTTTAAGAAATACTTTTCGCGACAAAGACTAGCACGCACGATGCGATGGACGGCGAATTAAAATAATCGCGACCGCGACCGCGTAATCCAGTGGGAAAATCGAGACGATCGTCCATCGCTAGATTCGGCACTCGCGTTTTTAAAAATACTCACGACACTTGTCACAGACTGCACGAAGCACATGTTTAAGAAATACTTTTCGCGACAAAGACTAGCACGCACGATGCGATGGACGGCGAATTAAAATAATCGCGACCGCGACCGCGTAATCCAGTGGGAAAATCGAGACGATCGTCCATCGCTAGATTCGGCACTCGCGTTTTCAAAAATACTCACGACACTTGTCACAGACTGCACGAAGCACATGTTTAAGAAATACTTTTCGCGACAAAGACTAGCACGCACGATGCGATGGACGGCGAATTAAAATAATCGCGACCGCGACCGCGTAATCCAGTGGGAAAATCGAGACGATCGTCCATCGCTAGATTCGGCACTCGCGTTTTCAAAAATACTCACGACACTTGTCACAGACTGCACGAAGCACATGTTTAAGAAATACTTTTCGCGACAAAGACTAGCACGCACGATGCGATGGACGGCGAATTAAAATAATCGCGACCGCGACCGCGTAATCCAGTGGGAAAATCGAGACGATCGTCCATCGCTAGATTCGGCACTCGCGTTTTTAAAAATACTCACGACACTTGTCACAGACTGCACGAAGCACATGTTTAAGAAATACTTTTCGCGACAAAGACTAGCACGCACGATGCGATGGACGGCGAATTAAAATAATCGCGACCGCGACCGCGTAATCCAGTGGGAAAATCGAGACGATCGTCCATCGCTAGATTCGGCACTCGCGTTTTTAAAAATACTCACGACACTTGTCACAGACTGCACGAAGCACATGTTTAAGAAATACTTTTCGCGACAAAGACTAGCACGCACGATGCGATGGACGGCGAATTAAAATAATCGCGACCGCGACCGCGTAATCCAGTGGGAAAATCGAGACGATCGTCCATCGCTAGATTCGGCACTCGCGTTTTCAAAAATACTCACGACACTTGTCACAGACTGCACGAAGCACATGTTTAAGAAATACTTTTCGCGACAAAGACTAGCACGCACGATGCGATGGACGGCGAATTAAAATAATCGCGACCGCGACCGCGTAATCCAGTGGGAAAATCGAGACGATCGTCCATCGCTAGATTCGGCACTCGCGTTTTCAAAAATACTCACGACACTTGTCACAGACTGCACGAAGCACATGTTTAAGAAATACTTTTCGCGACAAAGACTAGCACGCACGATGCGATGGACGGCGAATTAAAATAATCGCGACCGCGACCGCGTAATCCAGTGGGAAAATCGAGACGATCGTCCATCGCTAGATTCGGCACTCGCGTTTTCAAAAATACTCACGACACTTGTCACAGACTGCACGAAGCACATGTTTAAGAAATACTTTTCGCGACAAAGACTAGCACGCACGATGCGATGGACGGCGAATTAAAATAATCGCGACCGCGACCGCGTAATCCAGTGGGAAAATCGAGACGATCGTCCATCGCTAGATTCGGCACTCGCGTTTTTAAAAATACTCACGACACTTGTCACAGACTGCACGAAGCACATGTTTAAGAAATACTTTTCGCGACAAAGACTAGCACGCACGATGCGATGGACGGCGAATTAAAATAATCGCGACCGCGACCGCGTAATCCAGTGGGAAAATCGAGACGATCGTCCATCGCTAGATTCGGCACTCGCGTTTTCAAAAATACTCACGACACTTGTCACAGACTGCACGAAGCACATGTTTAAGAAATACTTTTCGCGACAAAGACTAGCACGCACGATGCGATGGACGGCGAATTAAAATAATCGCGACCGCGACCGCGTAATCCAGTGGGAAAATCGAGACGATCGTCCATCGCTAGATTCGGCACTCGCGTTTTTAAAAATACTCACGACACTTGTCACAGACTGCACGAAGCACATGTTTAAGAAATACTTTTCGCGACAAAGACTAGCACGCACGATGCGATGGACGGCGAATTAAAATAATCGCGACCGCGACCGCGTAATCCAGTGGGAAAATCGAGACGATCGTCCATCGCTAGATTCGGCACTCGCGTTTTCAAAAATACTCACGACACTTGTCACAGACTGCACGAAGCACATGTTTAAGAAATACTTTTCGCGACAAAGACTAGCACGCACGATGCGATGGACGGCGAATTAAAATAATCGCGACCGCGACCGCGTAATCCAGTGGGAAAATCGAGACGATCGTCCATCGCTAGATTCGGCACTCGCGTTTTTAAAAATACTCACGACACTTGTCACAGACTGCACGAAGCACATGTTTAAGAAATACTTTTCGCGACAAAGACTAGCACGCACGATGCGATGGACGGCGAATTAAAATAATCGCGACCGCGACCGCGTAATCCAGTGGGAAAATCGAGACGATCGTCCATCGCTAGATTCGGCACTCGCGTTTTCAAAAATACTCACGACACTTGTCACAGACTGCACGAAGCACATGTTTAAGAAATACTTTTCGCGACAAAGACTAGCACGCACGATGCGATGGACGGCGAATTAAAATAATCGCGACCGCGACCGCGTAATCCAGTGGGAAAATCGAGACGATCGTCCATCGCTAGATTCGGCACTCGCGTTTTCAAAAATACTCACGACACTTGTCACAGACTGCACGAAGCACATGTTTAAGAAATACTTTTCGCGACAAAGACTAGCACGCACGATGCGATGGACGGCGAATTAAAATAATCGCGACCGCGACCGCGTAATCCAGTGGGAAAATCGAGACGATCGTCCATCGCTAGATTCGGCACTCGCGTTTTTAAAAATACTCACGACACTTGTCACAGACTGCACGAAGCACATGTTTAAGAAATACTTTTCGCGACAAAGACTAGCACGCACGATGCGATGGACGGCGAATTAAAATAATCGCGACCGCGACCGCGTAATCCAGTGGGAAAATCGAGACGATCGTCCATCGCTAGATTCGGCACTCGCGTTTTTAAAAATACTCACGACACTTGTCACAGACTGCACGAAGCACATGTTTAAGAAATACTTTTCGCGACAAAGACTAGCACGCACGATGCGATGGACGGCGAATTAAAATAATCGCGACCGCGACCGCGTAATCCAGTGGGAAAATCGAGACGATCGTCCATCGCTAGATTCGGCACTCGCGTTTTCAAAAATACTCACGACACTTGTCACAGACTGCACGAAGCACATGTTTAAGAAATACTTTTCGCGACAAAGACTAGCACGCACGATGCGATGGACGGCGAATTAAAATAATCGCGACCGCGACCGCGTAATCCAGTGGGAAAATCGAGACGATCGTCCATCGCTAGATTCGGCACTCGCGTTTTCAAAAATACTCACGACACTTGTCACAGACTGCACGAAGCACATGTTTAAGAAATACTTTTCGCGACAAAGACTAGCACGCACGATGCGATGGACGGCGAATTAAAATAATCGCGACCGCGACCGCGTAATCCAGTGGGAAAATCGAGACGATCGTCCATCGCTAGATTCGGCACTCGCGTTTTCAAAAATACTCACGACACTTGTCACAGACTGCACGAAGCACATGTTTAAGAAATACTTTTCGCGACAAAGACTAGCACGCACGATGCGATGGACGGCGAATTAAAATAATCGCGACCGCGACCGCGTAATCCAGTGGGAAAATCGAGACGATCGTCCATCGCTAGATTCGGCACTCGCGTTTTTAAAAATACTCACGACACTTGTCACAGACTGCACGAAGCACATGTTTAAGAAATACTTTTCGCGACAAAGACTAGCACGCACGATGCGATGGACGGCGAATTAAAATAATCGCGACCGCGACCGCGTAATCCAGTGGGAAAATCGAGACGATCGTCCATCGCTAGATTCGGCACTCGCGTTTTCAAAAATACTCACGACACTTGTCACAGACTGCACGAAGCACATGTTTAAGAAATACTTTTCGCGACAAAGACTAGCACGCACGATGCGATGGACGGCGAATTAAAATAATCGCGACCGCGACCGCGTAATCCAGTGGGAAAATCGAGACGATCGTCCATCGCTAGATTCGGCACTCGCGTTTTCAAAAATACTCACGACACTTGTCACAGACTGCACGAAGCACATGTTTAAGAAATACTTTTCGCGACAAAGACTAGCACGCACGATGCGATGGACGGCGAATTAAAATAATCGCGACCGCGACCGCGTAATCCAGTGGGAAAATCGAGACGATCGTCCATCGCTAGATTCGGCACTCGCGTTTTCAAAAATACTCACGACACTTGTCACAGACTGCACGAAGCACATGTTTAAGAAATACTTTTCGCGACAAAGACTAGCACGCACGATGCGATGGACGGCGAATTAAAATAATCGCGACCGCGACCGCGTAATCCAGTGGGAAAATCGAGACGATCGTCCATCGCTAGATTCGGCACTCGCGTTTTCAAAAATACTCACGACACTTGTCACAGACTGCACGAAGCACATGTTTAAGAAATACTTTTCGCGACAAAGACTAGCACGCACGATGCGATGGACGGCGAATTAAAATAATCGCGACCGCGACCGCGTAATCCAGTGGGAAAATCGAGACGATCGTCCATCGCTAGATTCGGCACTCGCGTTTTTAAAAATACTCACGACACTTGTCACAGACTGCACGAAGCACATGTTTAAGAAATACTTTTCGCGACAAAGACTAGAACGCACGATGCGATGGACGGCGAATTAAAATAATCGCGACCGCGACCGCGTAATCCAGTGGGAAAATCGAGACGATCGTCCATCGCTAGATTCGGCACTCGCGTTTTCAAAAATACTCACGACACTTGTCACAGACTGCACGAAGCACATGTTTAAGAAATACTTTTCGCGACAAAGACTAGCACGCACGATGCGATGGACGGCGAATTAAAATAATCGCGACCGCGACCGCGTAATCCAGTGGGAAAATCGAGACGATCGTCCATCGCTAGATTCGGCACTCGCGTTTTCAAAAATACTCACGACACTTGTCACAGACTGCACGAAGCACATGTTTAAGAAATACTTTTCGCGACAAAGACTAGCACGCACGATGCGATGGACGGCGAATTAAAATAATCGCGACCGCGACCGCGTAATCCAGTGGGAAAATCGAGACGATCGTCCATCGCTAGATTCGGCACTCGCGTTTTCAAAAATACTCACGACACTTGTCACAGACTGCACGAAGCACATGTTTAAGAAATACTTTTCGCGACAAAGACTAGCACGCACGATGCGATGGACGGCGAATTAAAATAATCGCGACCGCGACCGCGTAATCCAGTGGGAAAATCGAGACGATCGTCCATCGCTAGATTCGGCACTCGCGTTTTTAAAAATACTCACGACACTTGTCACAGACTGCACGAAGCACATGTTTAAGAAATACTTTTCGCGACAAAGACTAGCACGCACGATGCGATGGACGGCGAATTAAAATAATCGCGACCGCGACCGCGTAATCCAGTGGGAAAATCGAGACGATCGTCCATCGCTAGATTCGGCACTCGCGTTTTTAAAAATACTCACGACACTTGTCACAGACTGCACGAAGCACATGTTTAAGAAATACTTTTCGCGACAAAGACTAGCACGCACGATGCGATGGACGGCGAATTAAAATAATCGCGACCGCGACCGCGTAATCCAGTGGGAAAATCGAGACGATCGTCCATCGCTAGATTCGGCACTCGCGTTTTCAAAAATACTCACGACACTTGTCACAGACTGCACGAAGCACATGTTTAAGAAATACTTTTCGCGACAAAGACTAGCACGCACGATGCGATGGACGGCGAATTAAAATAATCGCGACCGCGACCGCGTAATCCAGTGGGAAAATCGAGACGATCGTCCATCGCTAGATTCGGCACTCGCGTTTTCAAAAATACTCACGACACTTGTCACAGACTGCACGAAGCACATGTTTAAGAAATACTTTTCGCGACAAAGACTAGCACGCACGATGCGATGGACGGCGAATTAAAATAATCGCGACCGCGACCGCGTAATCCAGTGGGAAAATCGAGACGATCGTCCATCGCTAGATTCGGCACTCGCGTTTTTAAAAATACTCACGACACTTGTCACAGACTGCACGAAGCACATGTTTAAGAAATACTTTTCGCGACAAAGACTAGCACGCACGATGCGATGGACGGCGAATTAAAATAATCGCGACCGCGACCGCGTAATCCAGTGGGAAAATCGAGACGATCGTCCATCGCTAGATTCGGCACTCGCGTTTTTAAAAATACTCACGACACTTGTCACAGACTGCACGAAGCACATGTTTAAGAAATACTTTTCGCGACAAAGACTAGCACGCACGATGCGATGGACGGCGAATTAAAATAATCGCGACCGCGACCGCGTAATCCAGTGGGAAAATCGAGACGATCGTCCATCGCTAGATTCGGCACTCGCGTTTTCAAAAATACTCACGACACTTGTCACAGACTGCACGAAGCACATGTTTAAGAAATACTTTTCGCGACAAAGACTAGCACGCACGATGCGATGGACGGCGAATTAAAATAATCGCGACCGCGACCGCGTAATCCAGTGGGAAAATCGAGACGATCGTCCATCGCTAGATTCGGCACTCGCGTTTTCAAAAATACTCACGACACTTGTCACAGACTGCACGAAGCACATGTTTAAGAAATACTTTTCGCGACAAAGACTAGCACGCACGATGCGATGGACGGCGAATTAAAATAATCGCGACCGCGACCGCGTAATCCAGTGGGAAAATCGAGACGATCGTCCATCGCTAGATTCGGCACTCGCGTTTTCAAAAATACTCACGACACTTGTCACAGACTGCACGAAGCACATGTTTAAGAAATACTTTTCGCGACAAAGACTAGAACGCACGATGCGATGGACGGCGAATTAAAATAATCGCGACCGCGACCGCGTAATCCAGTGGGAAAATCGAGACGATCGTCCATCGCTAGATTCGGCACTCGCGTTTTCAAAAATACTCACGACACTTGTCACAGACTGCACGAAGCACATGTTTAAGAAATACTTTTCGCGACAAAGACTAGCACGCACGATGCGATGGACGGCGAATTAAAATAATCGCGACCGCGACCGCGTAATCCAGTGGGAAAATCGAGACGATCGTCCATCGCTAGATTCGGCACTCGCGTTTTCAAAAATACTCACGACACTTGTCACAGACTGCACGAAGCACATGTTTAAGAAATACTTTTCGCGACAAAGACTAGAACGCACGATGCGATGGACGGCGAATTAAAATAATCGCGACCGCGACCGCGTAATCCAGTGGGAAAATCGAGACGATCGTCCATCGCTAGATTCGGCACTCGCGTTTTCAAAAATACTCACGACACTTGTCACAGACTGCACGAAGCACATGTTTAAGAAATACTTTTCGCGACAAAGACTAGCACGCACGATGCGATGGACGGCGAATTAAAATAATCGCGACCGCGACCGCGTAATCCAGTGGGAAAATCGAGACGATCGTCCATCGCTAGATTCGGCACTCGCGTTTTCAAAAATACTCACGACACTTGTCACAGACTGCACGAAGCACATGTTTAAGAAATACTTTTCGCGACAAAGACTAGCACGCACGATGCGATGGACGGCGAATTAAAATAATCGCGACCGCGACCGCGTAATCCAGTGGGAAAATCGAGACGATCGTCCATCGCTAGATTCGGCACTCGCGTTTTCAAAAATACTCACGACACTTGTCACAGACTGCACGAAGCACATGTTTAAGAAATACTTTTCGCGACAAAGACTAGCACGCACGATGCGATGGACGGCGAATTAAAATAATCGCGACCGCGACCGCGTAATCCAGTGGGAAAATCGAGACGATCGTCCATCGCTAGATTCGGCACTCGCGTTTTCAAAAATACTCACGACACTTGTCACAGACTGCACGAAGCACATGTTTAAGAAATACTTTTCGCGACAAAGACTAGAACGCACGATGCGATGGACGGCGAATTAAAATAATCGCGACCGCGACCGCGTAATCCAGTGGGAAAATCGAGACGATCGTCCATCGCTAGATTCGGCACTCGCGTTTTCAAAAATACTCACGACACTTGTCACAGACTGCACGAAGCACATGTTTAAGAAATACTTTTCGCGACAAAGACTAGCACGCACGATGCGATGGACGGCGAATTAAAATAATCGCGACCGCGACCGCGTAATCCAGTGGGAAAATCGAGACGATCGTCCATCGCTAGATTCGGCACTCGCGTTTTCAAAAATACTCACGACACTTGTCACAGACTGCACGAAGCACATGTTTAAGAAATACTTTTCGCGACAAAGACTAGCACGCACGATGCGATGGACGGCGAATTAAAATAATCGCGACCGCGACCGCGTAATCCAGTGGGAAAATCGAGACGATCGTCCATCGCTAGATTCGGCACTCGCGTTTTAAAAATACTCACGACACTTGTCACAGACTGCACGAAGCACATGTTTAAGAAATACTTTTCGCGACAAAGACTAGCACGCACGATGCGATGGACGGCGAATTAAAATAATCGCGACCGCGACCGCGTAATCCAGTGGGAAAATCGAGACGATCGTCCATCGCTAGATTCGGCACTCGCGTTTTTAAAAATACTCACGACACTTGTCACAGACTGCACGAAGCACATGTTTAAGAAATACTTTTCGCGACAAAGACTAGCACGCACGATGCGATGGACGGCGAATTAAAATAATCGCGACCGCGACCGCGTAATCCAGTGGGAAAATCGAGACGATCGTCCATCGCTAGATTCGGCACTCGCGTTTTCAAAAATACTCACGACACTTGTCACAGACTGCACGAAGCACATGTTTAAGAAATACTTTTCGCGACAAAGACTAGCACGCACGATGCGATGGACGGCGAATTAAAATAATCGCGACCGCGACCGCGTAATCCAGTGGGAAAATCGAGACGATCGTCCATCGCTAGATTCGGCACTCGCGTTTTCAAAAATACTCACGACACTTGTCACAGACTGCACGAAGCACATGTTTAAGAAATACTTTTCGCGACAAAGACTAGCACGCACGATGCGATGGACGGCGAATTAAAATAATCGCGACCGCGACCGCGTAATCCAGTGGGAAAATCGAGACGATCGTCCATCGCTAGATTCGGCACTCGCGTTTTCAAAAATACTCACGACACTTGTCACAGACTGCACGAAGCACATGTTTAAGAAATACTTTTCGCGACAAAGACTAGAACGCACGATGCGATGGACGGCGAATTAAAATAATCGCGACCGCGACCGCGTAATCCAGTGGGAAAATCGAGACGATCGTCCATCGCTAGATTCGGCACTCGCGTTTTCAAAAATACTCACGACACTTGTCACAGACTGCACGAAGCACATGTTTAAGAAATACTTTTCGCGACAAAGACTAGCACGCACGATGCGATGGACGGCGAATTAAAATAATCGCGACCGCGACCGCGTAATCCAGTGGGAAAATCGAGACGATCGTCCATCGCTAGATTCGGCACTCGCGTTTTCAAAAATACTCACGACACTTGTCACAGACTGCACGAAGCACATGTTTAAGAAATACTTTTCGCGACAAAGACTAGAACGCACGATGCGATGGACGGCGAATTAAAATAATCGCGACCGCGACCGCGTAATCCAGTGGGAAAATCGAGACGATCGTCCATCGCTAGATTCGGCACTCGCGTTTTCAAAAATACTCACGACACTTGTCACAGACTGCACGAAGCACATGTTTAAGAAATACTTTTCGCGACAAAGACTAGCACGCACGATGCGATGGACGGCGAATTAAAATAATCGCGACCGCGACCGCGTAATCCAGTGGGAAAATCGAGACGATCGTCCATCGCTAGATTCGGCACTCGCGTTTTCAAAAATACTCACGACACTTGTCACAGACTGCACGAAGCACATGTTTAAGAAATACTTTTCGCGACAAAGACTAGAACGCACGATGCGATGGACGGCGAATTAAAATAATCGCGACCGCGACCGCGTAATCCAGTGGGAAAATCGAGACGATCGTCCATCGCTAGATTCGGCACTCGCGTTTTTAAAAATACTCACGACACTTGTCACAGACTGCACGAAGCACATGTTTAAGAAATACTTTTCGCGACAAAGACTAGCACGCACGATGCGATGGACGGCGAATTAAAATAATCGCGACCGCGACCGCGTAATCCAGTGGGAAAATCGAGACGATCGTCCATCGCTAGATTCGGCACTCGCGTTTTCAAAAATACTCACGACACTTGTCACAGACTGCACGAAGCACATGTTTAAGAAATACTTTTCGCGACAAAGACTAGAACGCACGATGCGATGGACGGCGAATTAAAATAATCGCGACCGCGACCGCGTAATCCAGTGGGAAAATCGAGACGATCGTCCATCGCTAGATTCGGCACTCGCGTTTTCAAAAATACTCACGACACTTGTCACAGACTGCACGAAGCACATGTTTAAGAAATACTTTTCGCGACAAAGACTAGCACGCACGATGCGATGGACGGCGAATTAAAATAATCGCGACCGCGACCGCGTAATCCAGTGGGAAAATCGAGACGATCGTCCATCGCTAGATTCGGCACTCGCGTTTTCAAAAATACTCACGACACTTGTCACAGACTGCACGAAGCACATGTTTAATAAATACTTTTCGCGACAAAGACTAGAACGCACGATGCGATGGACGGCGAATTAAAATAATCGCGACCGCGACCGCGTAATCCAGTGGGAAAATCGAGACGATCGTCCATCGCTAGATTCGGCACTCGCGTTTTCAAAAATACTCACGACACTTGTCACAGACTGCACGAAGCACATGTTTAAGAAATACTTTTCGCGACAAAGACTAGCACGCACGATGCGATGGACGGCGAATTAAAATAATCGCGACCGCGACCGCGTAATCCAGTGGGAAAATCGAGACGATCGTCCATCGCTAGATTCGGCACTCGCGTTTTTAAAAATACTCACGACACTTGTCACAGACTGCACGAAGCACATGTTTAAGAAATACTTTTCGCGACAAAGACTAGCACGCACGATGCGATGGACGGCGAATTAAAATAATCGCGACCGCGACCGCGTAATCCAGTGGGAAAATCGAGACGATCGTCCATCGCTAGATTCGGCACTCGCGTTTTCAAAAATACTCACGACACTTGTCACAGACTGCACGAAGCACATGTTTAATAAATACTTTTCGCGACAAAGACTAGAACGCACGATGCGATGGACGGCGAATTAAAATAATCGCGACCGCGACCGCGTAATCCAGTGGGAAAATCGAGACGATCGTCCATCGCTAGATTCGGCACTCGCGTTTTCAAAAATACTCACGACACTTGTCACAGACTGCACGAAGCACATGTTTAAGAAATACTTTTCGCGACAAAGACTAGAACGCACGATGCGATGGACGGCGAATTAAAATAATCGCGACCGCGACCGCGTAATCCAGTGGGAAAATCGAGACGATCGTCCATCGCTAGATTCGGCACTCGCGTTTTCAAAAATACTCACGACACTTGTCACAGACTGCACGAAGCACATGTTTAAGAAATACTTTTCGCGACAAAGACTAGCACGCACGATGCGATGGACGGCGAATTAAAATAATCGCGACCGCGACCGCGTAATCCAGTGGGAAAATCGAGACGATCGTCCATCGCTAGATTCGGCACTCGCGTTTTTAAAAATACTCACGACACTTGTCACAGACTGCACGAAGCACATGTTTAAGAAATACTTTTCGCGACAAAGACTAGCACGCACGATGCGATGGACGGCGAATTAAAATAATCGCGACCGCGACCGCGTAATCCAGTGGGAAAATCGAGACGATCGTCCATCGCTAGATTCGGCACTCGCGTTTTCAAAAATACTCACGACACTTGTCACAGACTGCACGAAGCACATGTTTAAGAAATACTTTTCGCGACAAAGACTAGAACGCACGATGCGATGGACGGCGAATTAAAATAATCGCGACCGCGACCGCGTAATCCAGTGGGAAAATCGAGACGATCGTCCATCGCTAGATTCGGCACTCGCGTTTTCAAAAATACTCACGACACTTGTCACAGACTGCACGAAGCACATGTTTAAGAAATACTTTTCGCGACAAAGACTAGCACGCACGATGCGATGGACGGCGAATTAAAATAATCGCGACCGCGACCGCGTAATCCAGTGGGAAAATCGAGACGATCGTCCATCGCTAGATTCGGCACTCGCGTTTTCAAAAATACTCACGACACTTGTCACAGACTGCACGAAGCACATGTTTAATAAATACTTTTCGCGACAAAGACTAGAACGCACGATGCGATGGACGGCGAATTAAAATAATCGCGACCGCGACCGCGTAATCCAGTGGGAAAATCGAGACGATCGTCCATCGCTAGATTCGGCACTCGCGTTTTTAAAAATACTCACGACACTTGTCACAGACTGCACGAAGCACATGTTTAAGAAATACTTTTCGCGACAAAGACTAGCACGCACGATGCGATGGACGGCGAATTAAAATAATCGCGACCGCGACCGCGTAATCCAGTGGGAAAATCGAGACGATCGTCCATCGCTAGATTCGGCACTCGCGTTTTCAAAAATACTCACGACACTTGTCACAGACTGCACGAAGCACATGTTTAAGAAATACTTTTCGCGACAAAGACTAGAACGCACGATGCGATGGACGGCGAATTAAAATAATCGCGACCGCGACCGCGTAATCCAGTGGGAAAATCGAGACGATCGTCCATCGCTAGATTCGGCACTCGCGTTTTTAAAAATACTCACGACACTTGTCACAGACTGCACGAAGCACATGTTTAAGAAATACTTTTCGCGACAAAGACTAGAACGCACGATGCGATGGACGGCGAATTAAAATAATCGCGACCGCGACCGCGTAATCCAGTGGGAAAATCGAGACGATCGTCCATCGCTAGATTCGGCACTCGCGTTTTCAAAAATACTCACGACACTTGTCACAGACTGCACGAAGCACATGTTTAATAAATACTTTTCGCGACAAAGACTAGAACGCACGATGCGATGGACGGCGAATTAAAATAATCGCGACCGCGACCGCGTAATCCAGTGGGAAAATCGAGACGATCGTCCATCGCTAGATTCGGCACTCGCGTTTTTAAAAATACTCACGACACTTGTCACAGACTGCACGAAGCACATGTTTAAGAAATACTTTTCGCGACAAAGACTAGCACGCACGATGCGATGGACGGCGAATTAAAATAATCGCGACCGCGACCGCGTAATCCAGTGGGAAAATCGAGACGATCGTCCATCGCTAGATTCGGCACTCGCGTTTTAAAAATACTCACGACACTTGTCACAGACTGCACGAAGCACATGTTTAAGAAATACTTTTCGCGACAAAGACTAGCACGCACGATGCGATGGACGGCGAATTAAAATAATCGCGACCGCGACCGCGTAATCCAGTGGGAAAATCGAGACGATCGTCCATCGCTAGATTCGGCACTCGCGTTTTCAAAAATACTCACGACACTTGTCACAGACTGCACGAAGCACATGTTTAATAAATACTTTTCGCGACAAAGACTAGAACGCACGATGCGATGGACGGCGAATTAAAATAATCGCGACCGCGACCGCGTAATCCAGTGGGAAAATCGAGACGATCGTCCATCGCTAGATTCGGCACTCGCGTTTTCAAAAATACTCACGACACTTGTCACAGACTGCACGAAGCACATGTTTAAGAAATACTTTTCGCGACAAAGACTAGAACGCACGATGCGATGGACGGCGAATTAAAATAATCGCGACCGCGACCGCGTAATCCAGTGGGAAAATCGAGACGATCGTCCATCGCTAGATTCGGCACTCGCGTTTTCAAAAATACTCACGACACTTGTCACAGACTGCACGAAGCACATGTTTAAGAAATACTTTTCGCGACAAAGACTAGAACGCACGATGCGATGGACGGCGAATTAAAATAATCGCGACCGCGACCGCGTAATCCAGTGGGAAAATCGAGACGATCGTCCATCGCTAGATTCGGCACTCGCGTTTTCAAAAATACTCACGACACTTGTCACAGACTGCACGAAGCACATGTTTAAGAAATACTTTTCGCGACAAAGACTAGCACGCACGATGCGATGGACGGCGAATTAAAATAATCGCGACCGCGACCGCGTAATCCAGTGGGAAAATCGAGACGATCGTCCATCGCTAGATTCGGCACTCGCGTTTTTAAAAATACTCACGACACTTGTCACAGACTGCACGAAGCACATGTTTAAGAAATACTTTTCGCGACAAAGACTAGAACGCACGATGCGATGGACGGCGAATTAAAATAATCGCGACCGCGACCGCGTAATCCAGTGGGAAAATCGAGACGATCGTCCATCGCTAGATTCGGCACTCGCGTTTTCAAAAATACTCACGACACTTGTCACAGACTGCACGAAGCACATGTTTAATAAATACTTTTCGCGACAAAGACTAGAACGCACGATGCGATGGACGGCGAATTAAAATAATCGCGACCGCGACCGCGTAATCCAGTGGGAAAATCGAGACGATCGTCCATCGCTAGATTCGGCACTCGCGTTTTCAAAAATACTCACGACACTTGTCACAGACTGCACGAAGCACATGTTTAAGAAATACTTTTCGCGACAAAGACTAGAACGCACGATGCGATGGACGGCGAATTAAAATAATCGCGACCGCGACCGCGTAATCCAGTGGGAAAATCGAGACGATCGTCCATCGCTAGATTCGGCACTCGCGTTTTTAAAAATACTCACGACACTTGTCACAGACTGCACGAAGCACATGTTTAAGAAATACTTTTCGCGACAAAGACTAGAACGCACGATGCGATGGACGGCGAATTAAAATAATCGCGACCGCGACCGCGTAATCCAGTGGGAAAATCGAGACGATCGTCCATCGCTAGATTCGGCACTCGCGTTTTCAAAAATACTCACGACACTTGTCACAGACTGCACGAAGCACATGTTTAAGAAATACTTTTCGCGACAAAGACTAGCACGCACGATGCGATGGACGGCGAATTAAAATAATCGCGACCGCGACCGCGTAATCCAGTGGGAAAATCGAGACGATCGTCCATCGCTAGATTCGGCACTCGCGTTTTCAAAAATACTCACGACACTTGTCACAGACTGCACGAAGCACATGTTTAAGAAATACTTTTCGCGACAAAGACTAGAACGCACGATGCGATGGACGGCGAATTAAAATAATCGCGACCGCGACCGCGTAATCCAGTGGGAAAATCGAGACGATCGTCCATCGCTAGATTCGGCACTCGCGTTTTCAAAAATACTCACGACACTTGTCACAGACTGCACGAAGCACATGTTTAAGAAATACTTTTCGCGACAAAGACTAGAACGCACGATGCGATGGACGGCGAATTAAAATAATCGCGACCGCGACCGCGTAATCCAGTGGGAAAATCGAGACGATCGTCCATCGCTAGATTCGGCACTCGCGTTTTCAAAAATACTCACGACACTTGTCACAGACTGCACGAAGCACATGTTTAAGAAATACTTTTCGCGACAAAGACTAGCACGCACGATGCGATGGACGGCGAATTAAAATAATCGCGACCGCGACCGCGTAATCCAGTGGGAAAATCGAGACGATCGTCCATCGCTAGATTCGGCACTCGCGTTTTCAAAAATACTCACGACACTTGTCACAGACTGCACGAAGCACATGTTTAATAAATACTTTTCGCGACAAAGACTAGAACGCACGATGCGATGGACGGCGAATTAAAATAATCGCGACCGCGACCGCGTAATCCAGTGGGAAAATCGAGACGATCGTCCATCGCTAGATTCGGCACTCGCGTTTTCAAAAATACTCACGACACTTGTCACAGACTGCACGAAGCACATGTTTAATAAATACTTTTCGCGACAAAGACTAGAACGCACGATGCGATGGACGGCGAATTAAAATAATCGCGACCGCGACCGCGTAATCCAGTGGGAAAATCGAGACGATCGTCCATCGCTAGATTCGGCACTCGCGTTTTCAAAAATACTCACGACACTTGTCACAGACTGCACGAAGCACATGTTTAATAAATACTTTTCGCGACAAAGACTAGAACGCACGATGCGATGGACGGCGAATTAAAATAATCGCGACCGCGACCGCGTAATCCAGTGGGAAAATCGAGACGATCGTCCATCGCTAGATTCGGCACTCGCGTTTTCAAAAATACTCACGACACTTGTCACAGACTGCACGAAGCACATGTTTAAGAAATACTTTTCGCGACAAAGACTAGAACGCACGATGCGATGGACGGCGAATTAAAATAATCGCGACCGCGACCGCGTAATCCAGTGGGAAAATCGAGACGATCGTCCATCGCTAGATTCGGCACTCGCGTTTTCAAAAATACTCACGACACTTGTCACAGACTGCACGAAGCACATGTTTAAGAAATACTTTTCGCGACAAAGACTAGCACGCACGATGCGATGGACGGCGAATTAAAATAATCGCGACCGCGACCGCGTAATCCAGTGGGAAAATCGAGACGATCGTCCATCGCTAGATTCGGCACTCGCGTTTTCAAAAATACTCACGACACTTGTCACAGACTGCACGAAGCACATGTTTAAGAAATACTTTTCGCGACAAAGACTAGCACGCACGATGCGATGGACGGCGAATTAAAATAATCGCGACCGCGACCGCGTAATCCAGTGGGAAAATCGAGACGATCGTCCATCGCTAGATTCGGCACTCGCGTTTTCAAAAATACTCACGACACTTGTCACAGACTGCACGAAGCACATGTTTAATAAATACTTTTCGCGACAAAGACTAGAACGCACGATGCGATGGACGGCGAATTAAAATAATCGCGACCGCGACCGCGTAATCCAGTGGGAAAATCGAGACGATCGTCCATCGCTAGATTCGGCACTCGCGTTTTTAAAAATACTCACGACACTTGTCACAGACTGCACGAAGCACATGTTTAAGAAATACTTTTCGCGACAAAGACTAGAACGCACGATGCGATGGACGGCGAATTAAAATAATCGCGACCGCGACCGCGTAATCCAGTGGGAAAATCGAGACGATCGTCCATCGCTAGATTCGGCACTCGCGTTTTCAAAAATACTCACGACACTTGTCACAGACTGCACGAAGCACATGTTTAATAAATACTTTTCGCGACAAAGACTAGAACGCACGATGCGATGGACGGCGAATTAAAATAATCGCGACCGCGACCGCGTAATCCAGTGGGAAAATCGAGACGATCGTCCATCGCTAGATTCGGCACTCGCGTTTTCAAAAATACTCACGACACTTGTCACAGACTGCACGAAGCACATGTTTAAGAAATACTTTTCGCGACAAAGACTAGAACGCACGATGCGATGGACGGCGAATTAAAATAATCGCGACCGCGACCGCGTAATCCAGTGGGAAAATCGAGACGATCGTCCATCGCTAGATTCGGCACTCGCGTTTTCAAAAATACTCACGACACTTGTCACAGACTGCACGAAGCACATGTTTAAGAAATACTTTTCGCGACAAAGACTAGAACGCACGATGCGATGGACGGCGAATTAAAATAATCGCGACCGCGACCGCGTAATCCAGTGGGAAAATCGAGACGATCGTCCATCGCTAGATTCGGCACTCGCGTTTTTAAAAATACTCACGACACTTGTCACAGACTGCACGAAGCACATGTTTAAGAAATACTTTTCGCGACAAAGACTAGAACGCACGATGCGATGGACGGCGAATTAAAATAATCGCGACCGCGACCGCGTAATCCAGTGGGAAAATCGAGACGATCGTCCATCGCTAGATTCGGCACTCGCGTTTTCAAAAATACTCACGACACTTGTCACAGACTGCACGAAGCACATGTTTAAGAAATACTTTTCGCGACAAAGACTAGAACGCACGATGCGATGGACGGCGAATTAAAATAATCGCGACCGCGACCGCGTAATCCAGTGGGAAAATCGAGACGATCGTCCATCGCTAGATTCGGCACTCGCGTTTTCAAAAATACTCACGACACTTGTCACAGACTGCACGAAGCACATGTTTAAGAAATACTTTTCGCGACAAAGACTAGCACGCACGATGCGATGGACGGCGAATTAAAATAATCGCGACCGCGACCGCGTAATCCAGTGGGAAAATCGAGACGATCGTCCATCGCTAGATTCGGCACTCGCGTTTTCAAAAATACTCACGACACTTGTCACAGACTGCACGAAGCACATGTTTAAGAAATACTTTTCGCGACAAAGACTAGAACGCACGATGCGATGGACGGCGAATTAAAATAATCGCGACCGCGACCGCGTAATCCAGTGGGAAAATCGAGACGATCGTCCATCGCTAGATTCGGCACTCGCGTTTTCAAAAATACTCACGACACTTGTCACAGACTGCACGAAGCACATGTTTAAGAAATACTTTTCGCGACAAAGACTAGAACGCACGATGCGATGGACGGCGAATTAAAATAATCGCGACCGCGACCGCGTAATCCAGTGGGAAAATCGAGACGATCGTCCATCGCTAGATTCGGCACTCGCGTTTTCAAAAATACTCACGACACTTGTCACAGACTGCACGAAGCACATGTTTAAGAAATACTTTTCGCGACAAAGACTAGAACGCACGATGCGATGGACGGCGAATTAAAATAATCGCGACCGCGACCGCGTAATCCAGTGGGAAAATCGAGACGATCGTCCATCGCTAGATTCGGCACTCGCGTTTTCAAAAATACTCACGACACTTGTCACAGACTGCACGAAGCACATGTTTAAGAAATACTTTTCGCGACAAAGACTAGAACGCACGATGCGATGGACGGCGAATTAAAATAATCGCGACCGCGACCGCGTAATCCAGTGGGAAAATCGAGACGATCGTCCATCGCTAGATTCGGCACTCGCGTTTTTAAAAATACTCACGACACTTGTCACAGACTGCACGAAGCACATGTTTAAGAAATACTTTTCGCGACAAAGACTAGCACGCACGATGCGATGGACGGCGAATTAAAATAATCGCGACCGCGACCGCGTAATCCAGTGGGAAAATCGAGACGATCGTCCATCGCTAGATTCGGCACTCGCGTTTTCAAAAATACTCACGACACTTGTCACAGACTGCACGAAGCACATGTTTAATAAATACTTTTCGCGACAAAGACTAGAACGCACGATGCGATGGACGGCGAATTAAAATAATCGCGACCGCGACCGCGTAATCCAGTGGGAAAATCGAGACGATCGTCCATCGCTAGATTCGGCACTCGCGTTTTCAAAAATACTCACGACACTTGTCACAGACTGCACGAAGCACATGTTTAATAAATACTTTTCGCGACAAAGACTAGAACGCACGATGCGATGGACGGCGAATTAAAATAATCGCGACCGCGACCGCGTAATCCAGTGGGAAAATCGAGACGATCGTCCATCGCTAGATTCGGCACTCGCGTTTTTAAAAATACTCACGACACTTGTCACAGACTGCACGAAGCACATGTTTAATAAATACTTTTCGCGACAAAGACTAGAACGCACGATGCGATGGACGGCGAATTAAAATAATCGCGACCGCGACCGCGTAATCCAGTGGGAAAATCGAGACGATCGTCCATCGCTAGATTCGGCACTCGCGTTTTCAAAAATACTCACGACACTTGTCACAGACTGCACGAAGCACATGTTTAAGAAATACTTTTCGCGACAAAGACTAGAACGCACGATGCGATGGACGGCGAATTAAAATAATCGCGACCGCGACCGCGTAATCCAGTGGGAAAATCGAGACGATCGTCCATCGCTAGATTCGGCACTCGCGTTTTAAAAATACTCACGACACTTGTCACAGACTGCACGAAGCACATGTTTAATAAATACTTTTCGCGACAAAGACTAGAACGCACGATGCGATGGACGGCGAATTAAAATAATCGCGACCGCGACCGCGTAATCCAGTGGGAAAATCGAGACGATCGTCCATCGCTAGATTCGGCACTCGCGTTTTTAAAAATACTCACGACACTTGTCACAGACTGCACGAAGCACATGTTTAAGAAATACTTTTCGCGACAAAGACTAGAACGCACGATGCGATGGACGGCGAATTAAAATAATCGCGACCGCGACCGCGTAATCCAGTGGGAAAATCGAGACGATCGTCCATCGCTAGATTCGGCACTCGCGTTTTCAAAAATACTCACGACACTTGTCACAGACTGCACGAAGCACATGTTTAATAAATACTTTTCGCGACAAAGACTAGAACGCACGATGCGATGGACGGCGAATTAAAATAATCGCGACCGCGTAATCCAGTGGGAAAATCGAGACGATCGTCCATCGCTAGATTCGGCACTCGCGTTTTCAAAAATACTCACGACACTTGTCACAGACTGCACGAAGCACATGTTTAATAAATACTTTTCGCGACAAAGACTAGAACGCACGATGCGATGGACGGCGAATTAAAATAATCGCGACCGCGACCGCGTAATCCAGTGGGAAAATCGAGACGATCGTCCATCGCTAGATTCGGCACTCGCGTTTTTAAAAATACTCACGACACTTGTCACAGACTGCACGAAGCACATGTTTAAGAAATACTTTTCGCGACAAAGACTAGCACGCACGATGCGATGGACGGCGAATTAAAATAATCGCGACCGCGACCGCGTAATCCAGTGGGAAAATCGAGACGATCGTCCATCGCTAGATTCGGCACTCGCGTTTTCAAAAATACTCACGACACTTGTCACAGACTGCACGAAGCACATGTTTAAGAAA
>JAXRKO010000901.1:0-25711 GCA_037039905.1 Formica aserva | reverse complement strand
GAGCTCACACGTACGCGGTTTGCGCTTGTGTGCGTCATCCCCTCCACTACGGTTGCGTGTTGCTAGCGTGGCCATTCTGGCATCACTGCCCGCAAGGCACGAAGCCAGTCTAATAATCAAACCTACACCTTCCATCTACGAGATAAAAAGTAAGTCACACTTATCCATTTCATTTATACTATTAACCCTCGCGATAAATAAACGTTATTACATTACATTACATTCACACTGGTTTCGTATTGAAAACCAGATCCGGTACTACTCATACCCTTCCATCCAGCCGAATAGTCGTTCGCAGGAGTCGGCGGACTTGAGCGCCTGTAGTATGCAAATTTTGCGCTACACATTTTTAAAAAACATCACACGTACCCGCCGAACCTACTCTCCCTTCCTCGCCAAATTACTCCTCCCCCAGCTACTCCCCCATCTACTTCCCCGAGCATATCACTCCAGCCACTGAACCTCCGCTTTCCCCACATTCCTTCTCCTCCCTATCTACAATCTCCCTGAATAATTCACCCCCTTCTTCCCCGCAGTTTTCGGAATCAGACGATTTCGAAAAAGCTATAGAGGAGTTCTGCAACGAACTACCTGATCTAGAGTCTGATTCATCCTACCAGGATTGAATTAAACCGAGATATCTCCCTTCATTCTCTTTCTCCATGATTGCACATTTGCTTTCTCACTCACACACGCACACATGTTTTTTTTTATTATTAGTTAAATCTTCATACTGTATTAACCAGTCAGAACCTAAAATTAACGATAAAATCATTCCCTTGCATTCTGACTGATGCCCTCCGTATTAATGTAACACTCGCGAATTAACACACACACATACACACATGATCGCACATACTCATAAAAAAACCAATATTATATTTTTATTTTTTTATATAATCATGTATATCTATCACTTATTTTAAAAATGAATAAATTTATATTTTGTTAATTAAAATTAAAGTAACCCTTTATTAACCCTCACTCATTCCTAGACAAAGATCGCACTTGGTTTCATCCCGCGTAAAAGAGATTAAATTCTCTGACCAAAAAGGGACCGCCGAGCGAACTTCCGAAAAACAGTGTAATAGCGACCCGAACGGTCGTTTACCTGATTTTCGGACCATCAAATTTGTTCGACCCGATTTTAACGTAACCTAGAGACGTTTAACTTCGGGATAATAAAAGATAGTTGTTGCGCCCTTCCGTCGACTCATCCTTCCCCGAGTCTGGACGTAACAATAGATACTGAAGATAAACCCGAACCTAACACCGAAACGTCAAATAAATAGGAACACATGGAAAATTAATCTGCGCATTATTTACTGCGCTAAGCTAATAATTAGCCCATTATTTATTTACATATTAATTCATTTATTCTGGACCAAATAACTCGCGATTTTTATAGATTTTGCGACGAGGATCGATACGTTTTGTAGTTAGGATATTTACATTCAATTGGTGTTAATTTATAATTCGTATTTTTAACTTCGATGAGTTTAGGTTTATTTGAATCATTTTGTAATTTTATAAAAAGAGGAAGAAGATCTTGGGAAGAAAATAATGCTTCTTTGATTTGGAACTTAATCTTTTTTGTTTGAACTCAATGCCCACCTTTTTTGGGCATTTACAGAAAGAATTGAAATGTATTTGGAATTCAACTTCATTTGTTGCCACGCTCTTCTGCACACACACACACACACACACACACACACTGCGACAGTTTGGTCGAAACCTAAACCAATTATTGTAAGATGTATTTGAAATTTAATTATAATCGACTGTTGCCACACGCTTCGGCAACGACAGTTATCGTTATTGCCTGCAAATGCTATTTGTTTATTTACAAAAGGAATTAGAATATAACTAAAATTCAACCGTGATTAACTATTGAAAAGAGCCACGTTCTTCGGCAGTGACAGTTATAATTGTTGCCACATTCTTCGGCAGTGACAATAGTTGTTGCCACATTCGGCAGCAACAACTTAGTTAAATTTCAAATTATATTTATCATTCGCTTTTAAGATTAAAAATTTTGTAAAAAAGAGGATTAATTTTCGAGACCTTTTTTTCATTCAGAAAGATCCTTGTCATTCTTTTTGGCAATTCCACAAAACCATTTTTTTCTTTTTTTAAGAAGAATAAAATCTTCAAAAGGTACCCTTAGTCGCCGGAGAGGGACCAAGGATTATCTTACGCACATTTAATGAAAATTCGGTGTGTGTCACACTGTTGGAAGGCCTGTTTTCTCAAAACATCAGCAACAGCTGTAAAATCTGCTATTCTTGCTATCTGCATGTCCGAAAAACAGATATGCAATGGTGGCGCCGCATAACTTAGTACAAAAATTCAGCCGGAAAACAAATGGACAGAAGTGCGTTCAATAATGTCACCTTAATTGAAATTTTATTTAATTAGAGTGGAGGTATAGTGTGTCACTCGAGTAACTTCGTTTTCAAACGTATAGTACTGATACGTATATGTATTTTCATTTTTAGATTAAAAAGACTAATCTAGTTACTAATTAGTTCAGTGAGTTATAGAAGAATATTTTTACTATATTATATTTATTATTATGGATTAGTACAAAAAAGAAAACTAGTAATTTTACATTTAAATAAATTAAATAAAGAGTTTAATGAATCAATATGGAATTTAAATTCTAAGAGCAAACCAGAAAACAAAACTGAAAAATTGATTGTTGTTGAGATGAAATCTAAAAGGCCCCGGAAGAGAAAAATTCCAAAACAGTATTTTTATTTTTAAGAAAAATTATTGTACAGATAATTTTCTTAAAAATATAATAATACAAATAAAATTATCTGTGTTATAAAAAACATTTAAAATAACGTTATTATTTTTTGTATTGAACGTAAATGTTCCTTGAGCGCTAATGCAAATCAATTCATATTGCAACTTTCATTTCTTTTAAATAATGCACACTAACAGAATGCAACAATAGATTTATCTAAATAAAACATCTCATTTCTATCTATCTAAACAACAACAATATTGATGCAACATATCTATCTAAAAAGAATCTTTTCTTCACTCATCTAAAAATATTTCTCATTTATAGTAAATAATAAAATAACTTTAAACTAGAATATTAAATATTAATCAACTCTAAAATCTTTTTTACATAATTAACTATGTTACGTCCTGGCGACTCCACGATTCCTCCCTTCCGCGAAGTTGCGGCAATGATAATCGATCGGTGATAGAAATGAGTCGTTCGGTAAATAGAGCATCTTGCGTCACACATTCCTTAAACATTTAGTCACTTGTCGATATCTATATCTACGAGTAACCGTGGGAAAGACGCGAGAGACCGGTGACGAAACCGCGCCGGTCGCCTAAAAATAAATAAAAATCAGTAGATACCCTCGCAATAGAATTTTCCAGCGGAATAATAAACTGATACCGAGAAGATAATAAAATTCTCACGAAATATCTGACGAATACACCTAAATCAATAATGACGAAACTTCTGTGACGACATATTCAGTAACGACAGAAAGTAAGACTTTTTCTAATCAGATCACGTGCGTAAGGAAAACCTAGAGCTCAAGGAATTCTGAACTGATCACCAATCGACGATCACCACGAGTGAAAATTCGAAAAGTAGGAGAAACACCCCGCCTAATGAGGACACTGGCACAATTTTTAATTCGTTGAAGTTTTGGAAGAATCCCACTCTTAGAAATTAGAATACACCCCGAAAAGAGAGATATAAAAAGGAGACTCGAAGGGACATACAGTCACTTACGTACTTGCTCTCCAGCTTCCATAGAGTGGCACCCGTTTGACCACGTTAATATTGACCACGGTCCCAATTGACCACGTTGAGATTGACCACGTTGATATTGACCATGGTCCCGATTGACCACGATCCCGATTGACCACGGTCCCGATTGACCACGTTGATATTGACCACGGTCCCGATTGAAAAACCATGTAACACACCCACACACACACACACACACACACACACACACACACATGCGGGGAGGTGCAAGTGGGGTCTTCGGCCCCCCTCCCGCACCCCCTCCGCCAGTCGGACACAATGGACCTCGCTTTACAACTTGCAAAGTACATGCCCTAGTAACGACATGTATTCGTTCGTGGTCAATCGGGATCGTGGTCAATATCAACGTGGTCAATCGGGACCGTTGTCAATATCAACGTGGTCAATCGGGACCGTGGTCAATATCAACGTGGTCAATCGGGACCGTGGTCAATCGGGACCGTGGTCAATCGGGACCGTGGTCAATCGGGACCGTGGTCAATATCAACGTGATAAATCGCAACGTGGTCAATCGCAACGTAGTCAATCTCAACGTGGTCAATCGGGACCGTGGTCAATATCAACGTGGTCAAACGGGACGCTCCCGCTTCGATATAGTTTATTAAGTGGCACCTTGGCACCGTGGTACGCGAAGTATAATAAATAGTGCTATACCAGTGTCCTCATCCGGCATCATCGCTGGTCAACCGCATCAACCAGAGTGACCCGCAAGGCACGAAGCCAGTTTATTAATACAACCTGAACCTTCCATCTATGAGATAAAAAGTAAGACACACTCATCCATTTCATTTATACCATTAACCCTCGCAATAAATAAGCGCTACATTACACTCACTCTGGTTTCGTAGTGAAAACCAGATCCGGTACTACTTATACCATACCATCCAGCCGAATAGTCGTTCGCAGGAGTCGGAGGACTCGAGCGCCGGTAACATGCGAATTTTGCGAAACACATATTAAAAAACCACTACGCGTATCCACCGAACCTACTCTCCCTTCCTCGTCAAGGTACTTCTCCCCTAGTTACTCCCCCATCTACTTCCCCGACCATATCACTCCAGCGACCGAACCTCCGCTTTCCCCACGTTCCTTCTCCTCCCTATCCACTATCCTCTTGAACAATTCACTCCCATCTTCCCCGCAGTTTTCAGAAGCAGATTTCGTAAAAGCTATAGAGGAGTTCTGCAATGAACTACCCGACTTAAAATCCGCTTCATCCTACCAGGATTAAAGTTGTAACGCGGTCACCTCGCTCGACGCTCGGATCGGCTCGTCGGTGTCCAGGTTCGAGAGGAGGGGAGACTCAAGCTTACGAGAACACAGAGTGAAACGAAAGATAGTTTATTTAAAACAAGATAGATAGATACAGCGTGCAGGGCCGGGTGATGTCGTGCGTGGAGCGATGTCGCTGGTAGCAGGGTGCGGGGCGCAAAGCGGCGAGAAGCGCAAGACAGGTGCGGCGTGCAGTCGTCAACGGTTTCATTTACACGCCTACGGCGCGGTTACAACTAGCGGACAGGCTTACGACTAGCAGGCTTAGTACTACGGCGCGATTATAACTAGCGGCTTATTACTATCAGGTCTTATTATTACGGCGCGGTTATAGCGCCTAACCGGTCTTATATGCGGCGAATATCTACAGCGCGGTATGTACATGCACTTACGAGCTAATGTCAGGTTAGGTGGCTAGGTATTGCGGGCAGGGCCGAGTGTCACGTCAGGGCCTGCCTTGGCAGCGGAAACCGGCGAAACCCGGTAGAGCTGAGCGAAACCTCAGCCCGGGCAGGTGCTAGGAGCCGGCGAAACCCGACAGGGCTAAGCGAAACCTTAGCCCGAGGAGTGGTGACAGGAGTCGGCGAAACCCGACGGGGCTGAGCGAAACCTCAGCCCGAAGGTAGAGTGAGCCAGCGAAACCCGGCAGAGCCAAGCGAAACCTTGGCCCCGAGAGATAGTAGGTACTGGTCAGGCTGGTGTCAGGAGTCGGATCGCAGGATGGGATCTGGTCCCGATGTCTCGGCCGGCCGGGCTTATATACCTGGCCGGCATCCCCACTACGCGTTGTCGGTCCGGCGGTGGGGTCGGTTCCGCGTGGGGAGGCCGCGAGAGAGATAGCGTTTCTGGAGTGAGCGAGACGGCGCATGCGGCGTACGAGCGAGTGAAATAGCGCGTGCGGTATACGTGCAAGCGGGATAGGTAGAGCGGGGTAAAGCAAGCGAGCCAGGTGTATATAGATATATATTTTTACGGCTAGATACAATGGCCGTAGTAACGGTCTTGCCATTACATCACCTCCCCCCCCCCCTCTTAGGCGGTGCGGACGCCGGATCGGGTGGTGGCGCGGCGGAGGTGGCTGCTCCGGAGGGACCCATCCGCGTTAAACCGGAGGACCACTGTCCTTCCGGAGTCCAGTGCCGGTAGCGCCTTGACACGTGGACCGCTCGGTGCGGCACCTCCAGGATTCTCCCCGCTGCAATTTTTACGGTGACCGGCCTCGGTGCTCGCGTTCCCTCCGCCTGGAGTGGCCGCGTGTCTGGTGATGGCGGCGGTGGCTTTGGGCGGGGCGCCGGCGTCATTGCTCGGGCGGCTGCGGCACATGCCGCTGTAGTGGGTCGCACGGTCCTGGGGTTTGGTGGCGACCTCTGATCCTGGCGTCGGCGTCGGCCGGGCGGCGGTGGTAGCGGCGTGGTCAGGAGGAGGATTTTCCTCCTGTTTTCGGCGTCGCCCCGCTGTATCGCCGTCCCCACTCGGGGCAATGATCGTCGGTGGGGGTCGGCAGGTGGTCGCGCTGGTCCGGCCCGTGGAGGCTCGGGTGTTGCCTCCCTGGTCTCTGGGAGGCTGTCCTCATCGGACCAGCTCTCGAATAGTGCTTCGAGTTGCGCTCGTTCCTCGCGTATCGGCATTGCGTTGATCGCTACTTGACTGGTTCGTCGCTTTCTCGGCGCGTGGGCTTTTATACGTCGTCGTGGAATGTCCGGCATGCGGTTCGCGTTGTTTTTACTGCGGTCGCGGCGCATTGTTTGACCGGTTGTGCCCTCGGCCATGGCTCGCGAGTTTCGGATGTTCTGATGCCCACGCTCGGTAATCGTGCTGTTACCGGGTATTGTTCGCGTGCTTCGCGCGTACCGACGTTCGCGATCGGTAATCGCGACTTTACCAGGTGTTGTTTGTGTTCTTTGCGCGTACCGACGCTCGCGCTCGGTAATCGCGACTTTACCGGGTGGTGTTCGCGCGCTTCTTGTGTACCGACGCTGGTTACTGATAAGGGTCGATGTTAGGCTGGCGCAGGTCGCCAGGGGCTGGTTGTCGCTTGACTGGTCACCGTTGGTGTGGGGCGAGTCCGGGTGCGCCTTCAGGTCCTGGATGTGGACATGCCGGTGCCAGCGTCCGCGGCTGTCTCGCAGATCGACTATGACAGGCGAAATGATTCTTCGTACCTCCAGGGGCCCCACGAACTTTGGGGCCAGTTTGGCGTTGAACGCCTTGGCCTTGTTGGACAGGACGTGGTTCTTTTTCCATACCAACTCTCCGACCTTTGGCTTCCACTCCCGTCGCCGCAGGTTATAGTGCCGCTCCTGATGTTGGAAGGCACGGGTCAGGCTTACCCTCACGAGCTCGTAGGCCTCTCGCAAATGTCGGTGCGTGATTTCTGATGCTGGCGCGTTCCCCGGGTGCCGTGGTTGAGGTAGGCGGGGGTATGTCCAGTGGCCTCGCTCCAGGCGGTGTTAAAGGCGTATTGGAGAGCGGTGATGTGCTCGTCCCACGTCTTTTGACTTCTGCCCACGTATTGGGCGACCATCGTCTTAATGGTCCGGTTGGCCCACTCCACCGGATTGCACTGCGGAGTGTATGGCGGTGAAGTGCGGTGTCGTATGCCGAAGGTGGTCAGCAGCTTCTCTAGCTGCTTGGACTTTAGTTGGGTCCCGTTGTCCGATATTACCCATTGCGGACACCCATGACGGTATACGACCTGATCGACGAATGCCCTTGTGACGTTGGTCGCGGTGGCCTTCCGCAGTGGCGTGACCTCGAGCCACTTCGTAAATCGGTCCTGCATCGTGAGGAGTCATATATGTCCGCGGTTGGAGCGGGGTAGCGGTCCGACCAGATCGATGGCGACCTGTTGCCATGGTGCGGTGACCGGAGTGGGACGGAGTGAAGCGAGGGGGGGATTTAAGGCGGGAGGAGGCACGAACCAAGCATCCATCTCTTCCGTGGCAGCGGCACTGTCGTGTCTGTGTAGGGCGTTTACACACTTCCTCAGCTCGACAAATAATTGTTAGAAAACAACATTTGCGGGTCTGAAAAAATATGCGAGGTACAAGTGGCTGAATCGGGAATCGAACCCGAGTCTTTCGCTTTCCGGGCAACTGCTCTTACCACTGAGCTATTCAGACCTCACACCTTACGCCACTTTAACACAGTACATACGACTCCAGAGCGATGTTGGAATCTCGCTCCATGGATGTAGTGCTGATTGCTACGGAGAGACGAAATCCCCAGCACGTCTCCAGAGCGGTCCAAATCATAACGATTGAAAATTGGCGCCCGTAGCCGCTCAGCGATGAGTCTTGACTCGTCACCAGTATGAATGGAAGCCTCCTCGAGTAGTCCATCCTAAACCACTACGCCTAAGCAGCCCCCTCTTCTGCTCCCAATTAATAATACGATCTTCCACCGTCACCACGTGGTATACCGGCGGGTCGCTGTTGCGACACCTTGTGGGCCAGACAGGTCGCGCAGTTGCGGACGTATCGGGCAATCTCCCGGAGCATCCCCGGCCAGTAATACTGCTGGGCGATGCGAGCCATGGTCTTGGCGGTTCCTAGGTGCCCGGCTGCGGGATCGTCGTGCCAACATCGAAGTAGGGAGGCGCGCTCGGGTGTCGGGACGCATTGCTTCCATTGTTCATCGGCGGGCATCTCCCGGAAGTCCAGGTCGTGGAGGATGTGTCGGTATAGGAGCCCATCGCGTATCTGGTAGTCGGGCCGGTCGGCTGGACGTCTCGACTTATCCGGTGATACCATGGGTAGGGCGGCGTTTGTCGTGTCGCGGCGACCTCGGGTTGGCGGGAGAGTGCATCGGCTACCTGGTTCTGGGTGCCTCGTACTTGATTTAAAAGTTGTACTGTTGGAGCTCAAACAGCCAGCGGGCAAGTCGGCCTGACGTGGCTTCCAGGCGTTGGAGCCACCGGAGGGATTGGTGGTCGGTAAGCACGGTAAACCGGTATCCCTCCAAGTAATCCCGCATCCGACGCATTCCCCAGACTACGGCGAGGCATTCTAGCTCGGTGGCGCTGTAGTTCCGCTCGGCGTGGTTTAACATTCGGCTGGCGTACGCAATGACCCGTTCTCCTTCGGCTAGCTGTTGCGTTTGGACGGCGCTTAATCCGTGCGTACTGGCGTCGGTCTGCAGGGTGAAAGGTAGCTCGACATCGGGGCACGCGAGTACCGGGGCGGAGGACAGGGCGTCCTTGAGGCGCTGGAAGGCCTTGTTCTCGACGGTGGTCCAGGCCCAGCGGGCGTTTTTGCGCGTCAGGTGTGTCAGGGGTGCGGCCACGGCGGAGAAGTCCGCGATAAAGCGTCGGTACCATGACGCCAAGCCCAGGAACTGGCGAACTTGCCGGAGGTTGGTGGGCGTTGGCCAATTGGCGACGGTGCTAACCTTTGCGGGGTCGGTGCGGATTCCGCGGCGGTCAATGATGTGGCCCAGGTACCGGAGGCTGTCCCGGCAAAAGTGGCACTTGTCGGCGTTGAGCCGTAGTTTGGCGGCTTGTAGGCGCCGGAAGACCTCGGCTAGGTGTTCCAGGTGCCTCTCGAAGGTTGGACTGGCTATGACGATGTCGTCCAGGTACACGAGAACGTGGGGCTCGAGCTCTGGTCCTAGGATAGAGTCGAGCAGGCGCTGGAACGTAGCCGGAGCCGAGTGTAGTCCGAATGGCATGGTGCGGAATTGCATGAGCCCTCTCCCCGGGACGGTGAACGCGGTGGCTGGCCGGCTCTCGGGCGCCAGTGGTACTTGCCAATACCCGTTTTTAAGATCTAACGTGGTTAGATATTTGGCACCTCGGAGTTTATCGAGGGTGGCCGCTATGTGTGACAACGGGTAGGCATCCTTTTGAGTCACGTTGTTCAACTTCCGGAAATCGATACAGAATCGATAAGTGCCGTCCTTTTTCTTCACCAATACTACCGGGGAGCTCCATGCGTTCTGTGACGGCTCGATCACACTGGCCTCTTCCATTTTCCGGACCTCTTGGTCGATTACAGCCTGCATGGCCGGATTACGCGCCCGGTACCGCTGTTTGATTGGTTGGTCAGTGATCAGGCGGATCCGGTGTTCGATGCGGTCCGTTGGTCCGCGTACGGCGTCGAACGCGGCCAGTTCCCGACTCAGGAACTCCCTCAGTCGGCGATTTTCGTCCGTGGTTCGGGGTGTTAGTCCAGCCGAAATTTCCCCTACCACGGGCTGGTTACTGGTGACGGCGGTCGGGGGTGCGGGCAGGGCGACCCCGAGCTTAGCCCAGATATCGATGCAGATTAGGACCGGCCCGCTGAGGTTCGGCATGATTTGGAACGTGTGGGTCACGGTCCGGTCGATAATGGTGATTGGTAGGTCCACGATTTGTGCGATCGGGACCGTGGTGCCGTCGGCCAAGTTGATCTGCCTGGTTACCCCCTTAGGGGGGTGGCCGCTGTATTTGGCTCGCTTTGCGGTGGCCGGATCTACAAACGAGACTTCGGAGCTGGAGTCGAGCAGAGCCCAGATATATCGGTTGAGTAGGGATCTGTATCTTCAAGTGCGGCCTAGGCGTGAACCTTATGGGGTTCTGTCGGGACGGGCGGCGGCCGCTGGTTCCCCGGCCCGTGTGCCGTTTCCCGCCGGTGGATGGCAGTCTCGGGTGAACACGCCGTCTTTGCCACAGCGAGAGCAGAATTTGCGCGGTGATTTTTTACAATCAAGGCGGGTGTGGCCTCGTTGTTTGCACCGCCAACAGCACTCCTCCCTGTTGTAGGTGGCGGCGGCGACGGGTGAGCTAGGCATGCTTCGGGTCGGCGGTTGTTCCTCCTTTTGCCGGCGTAGGATCCTCTCGTGTTCGGCGGCCCTGGCGCTTAGGTCTGCGACGCTGGTGGCCTCGGTTGACCGGATGTAAAGTTGGTAATATAAAGCTCGAATGTAGGTTGCTGTAGAGCAGGCGGGCCTTCTCCGCTGGTGAGTAGCCCCCAGCGCGTCTCATGATCGTCAGCAAGTCCGTGGCGTACTGGTCGAAGGCTTCCCCGGTCTCTGCCTTCGGGCCTGGGCGTCTTGTCGTAGTTGATCGCGGTAGTCGGGTGGGAGGTATTTTAGCCGGAAGGCGGCGCAAAAGGTTTCCCACGTTGTCCAGTCTTCATAGTTGTTGCGATACTACAACAATGGGTTTCCAAGCAACATTTCTGGTAGCCCTAGAAGGAACAATTCATCGGCATAGCGGTAGGATTGCCTTAGTTACTCTAATCGTTCGAGGAAGGCGAACGAGTCTTTGCCGTCGAAACAGAGGCCCCATTTGCGGATCCGATCTAGAACCGCGGTGGAATCGGGTACGGTTGGTTCGGCGCGGTCGGGGGTTGGTTCGGGTCGTACCGGCGTTGTTTTTCCCTCGTTCGGCATGTCGGCGGTGTCGTGTTCGGGGAACAGCCCTGGGTTTTGTGTCACGAATTGACGCAGTCGATGTCGCAAAGTGTCGATAGTTCCGGTACTGTCGAGACCGTGTGTGACTAGAAGAGTCACGAGCTGGATTTTCGTAAGTAAGTATATCCAGGAGATTTTCATCGGGGTGCGCACGCAAGCTGAAGTCTCTACAGGGCAGATCCCTGTTCGGGCGCCATGTAACGCGGTCATCTCGCTCGACGCTCGGATCGGCTCGTCGGTGTCCGGGTTCGAGAGGAGGGGAGACTCAAGCTTACGAGAACACAGAGTGAAGCGAAAAGATAGTTTATTTAAAGCAAGATAGATAGATACAGCGTGCAGGGCCTGATGATGTCGTGCGTGGAGCGGTGTCGCTGGTAGCAGGGTGCGGGGCGCAAAGCGGAGACGCCAAGCGATGGGCGCAAAGCGGCGAGAAGCGCAAGACAGGTGCGGCGTGCAGTCGTCAACGGTTTCATTTACACGCCTACGGCGCGGTTACAACTAGCGGACAGGCTTACGACTAGCAGGCTTAGTACTACGGCGCGATTATAACTAGCGGCTTATTACTATCAGGTCTTATTATTACGGCGCGGTTATAGCGCCTAACCGGTCTTATATGCGGCGAATATCTACAGCGCGGTATGTACATGCACTTACGAGCTAATGTCAGGTTAGGTGGCTAGGTATTGCGGGCAGGGCCGAGTGTCACGTCAGGGCCTGCCTTGGCAGCGGAAACCGGCGAAACCCGGTAGAGCTGAGCGAAACCTCAGCCCGGGCAGGTGCTAGGAGCCGGCGAAACCCGACAGGGCTAAGCGAAACCTTAGCCCGAGGAGTGGTGACAGGAGTCGGCGAAACCCGACGGGGCTGAGCGAAACCTCAGCCCGAAGGTAGAGTGAGCCAGCGAAACCCGGCAGAGCCAAGCGAAACCTTGGCCCCGAGAGATAGTAGGTACTGGTCAGGCTGGTGTCAGGAGTCGGATCGCAGGATGGGATCTGGTCCCGATGTCTCGGCCGGCCGGGCTTATATACCTGGCCGGCATCCCCACTACGCGTTGTCGGTCCGGCGGTGGGGTCGGTTCCGCGTGGGGAGGCCGCGAGAGAGATAGCGTTTCTGGAGTGAGCGAGACGGCGCATGCGGCGTACGAGCGAGTGAAATAGCGCGTGCGGTATACGTGCAAGCGGGATAGGTAGAGCGGGGTAAAGCAAGCGAGCCAGGTGTATATAGATATATATTTTTACGGCTAGATACAATGGCCGTAGTAACGGTCTTGCCATTACATCACCTCCCCCCCCCCCTCTTAGGCGGTGCGGACGCCGGATCGGGTGGTGGCGCGGCGGAGGTGGCTGCTCCGGAGGGACCCATCCGCGTTAAACCGGAGGACCACTGTCCTTCCGGAGTCCAGTGCCGGTAGCGCCTTGACACGTGGACCGCTCGGTGCGGCACCTCCAGGATTCTCCCCGCTGCAATTTTTACGGTGACCGGCCTCGGTGCTCGCGTTCCCTCCGCCTGGAGTGGCCGCGTGTCTGGTGATGGCGGCGGTGGCTTTGGGCGGGGCGCCGGCGTCATTGCTCGGGCGGCTGCGGCACATGCCGCTGTAGTGGGTCGCACGGTCCTGGGGTTTGGTGGCGACCTCTGATCCTGGCGTCGGCGTCGGCCGGGCGGCGGTGGTAGCGGCGTGGTCAGGAGGAGGATTTTCCTCCTGTTTTCGGCGTCGCCCCGCTGTATCGCCGTCCCCACTCGGGGCAATGATCGTCGGTGGGGGTCGGCAGGTGGTCGCGCTGGTCCGGCCCGTGGAGGCTCGGGTGTTGCCTCCCTGGTCTCTGGGAGGCTGTCCTCATCGGACCAGCTCTCGAATAGTGCTTCGAGTTGCGCTCGTTCCTCGCGTATCGGCATTGCGTTGATCGCTACTTGACTGGTTCGTCGCTTTCTCGGCGCGTGGGCTTTTATACGTCGTCGTGGAATGTCCGGCATGCGGTTCGCGTTGTTTTTACTGCGGTCGCGGCGCATTGTTTGACCGGTTGTGCCCTCGGCCATGGCTCGCGAGTTTCGGATGTTCTGATGCCCACGCTCGGTAATCGTGCTGTTACCGGGTATTGTTCGCGTGCTTCGCGCGTACCGACGTTCGCGATCGGTAATCGCGACTTTACCAGGTGTTGTTTGTGTTCTTTGCGCGTACCGACGCTCGCGCTCGGTAATCGCGACTTTACCGGGTGGTGTTCGCGCGCTTCTTGTGTACCGACGCTGGTTACTGATAAGGGTCGATGTTAGGCTGGCGCAGGTCGCCAGGGGCTGGTTGTCGCTTGACTGGTCACCGTTGGTGTGGGGCGAGTCCGGGTGCGCCTTCAGGTCCTGGATGTGGACATGCCGGTGCCAGCGTCCGCGGCTGTCTCGCAGATCGACTATGACAGGCGAAATGATTCTTCGTACCTCCAGGGGCCCCACGAACTTTGGGGCCAGTTTGGCGTTGAACGCCTTGGCCTTGTTGGACAGGACGTGGTTCTTTTTCCATACCAACTCTCCGACCTTTGGCTTCCACTCCCGTCGCCGCAGGTTATAGTGCCGCTCCTGATGTTGGAAGGCACGGGTCAGGCTTACCCTCACGAGCTCGTAGGCCTCTCGCAAATGTCGGTGCGTGATTTCTGATGCTGGCGCGTTCCCCGGGTGCCGTGGTTGAGGTAGGCGGGGGTATGTCCAGTGGCCTCGCTCCAGGCGGTGTTAAAGGCGTATTGGAGAGCGGTGATGTGCTCGTCCCACGTCTTTTGACTTCTGCCCACGTATTGGGCGACCATCGTCTTAATGGTCCGGTTGGCCCACTCCACCGGATTGCACTGCGGAGTGTATGGCGGTGAAGTGCGGTGTCGTATGCCGAAGGTGGTCAGCAGCTTCTCTAGCTGCTTGGACTTTAGTTGGGTCCCGTTGTCCGATATTACCCATTGCGGACACCCATGACGGTATACGACCTGATCGACGAATGCCCTTGTGACGTTGGTCGCGGTGGCCTTCCGCAGTGGCGTGACCTCGAGCCACTTCGTAAATCGGTCCTGCATCGTGAGGAGTCATATATGTCCGCGGTTGGAGCGGGGTAGCGGTCCGACCAGATCGATGGCGACCTGTTGCCATGGTGCGGTGACCGGAGTGGGACGGAGTGAAGCGAGGGGGGGATTTAAGGCGGGAGGAGGCACGAACCAAGCATCCATCTCTTCCGTGGCAGCGGCACTGTCGTGTCTGTGTAGGGCGTTTACACACTTCCTCAGCTCGACAAATAATTGTTAGAAAACAACATTTGCGGGTCTGAAAAAATATGCGAGGTACAAGTGGCTGAATCGGGAATCGAACCCGAGTCTTTCGCTTTCCGGGCAACTGCTCTTACCACTGAGCTATTCAGACCTCACACCTTACGCCACTTTAACACAGTACATACGACTCCAGAGCGATGTTGGAATCTCGCTCCATGGATGTAGTGCCGATTGCTACGGAGAGACGAAATCCCCAGCACGTCTCCAGAGCGGTCCAAATCATAACGATTGAAAATTGGCGCCCGTAGCCGCTCAGCGATGAGTCTTGACTCGTCACCAGTATGAATGGAAGCCTCCTCGAGTAGTCCATCCTAAACCACTACGCCTAAGCAGCCCCCTCTTCTGCTCCCAATTAATAATACGATCTTCCACCGTCACCACGTGGTATACCGGCGGGTCGCTGTTGCGACACCTTGTGGGCCAGACAGGTCGCGCAGTTGCGGACGTATCGGGCAATCTCCCGGAGCATCCCCGGCCAGTAATACTGCTGGGCGATGCGAGCCATGGTCTTGGCGGTTCCTAGGTGCCCGGCTGCGGGATCGTCGTGCCAACATCGAAGTAGGGAGGCGCGCTCGGGTGTCGGGACGCATTGCTTCCATTGTTCATCGGCGGGCATCTCCCGGAAGTCCAGGTCGTGGAGGATGTGTCGGTATAGGAGCCCATCGCGTATCTGGTAGTCGGGCCGGTCGGCTGGACGTCTCGACTTATCCGGTGATACCATGGGTAGGGCGGCGTTTGTCGTGTCGCGGCGACCTCGGGTTGGCGGGAGAGTGCATCGGCTACCTGGTTCTGGGTGCCTCGTACTTGATTTAAAAGTTGTACTGTTGGAGCTCAAACAGCCAGCGGGCAAGTCGGCCTGACGTGGCTTCCAGGCGTTGGAGCCACCGGAGGGATTGGTGGTCGGTAAGCACGGTAAACCGGTATCCCTCCAAGTAATCCCGCATCCGACGCATTCCCCAGACTACGGCGAGGCATTCTAGCTCGGTGGCGCTGTAGTTCCGCTCGGCGTGGTTTAACATTCGGCTGGCGTACGCAATGACCCGTTCTCCTTCGGCTAGCTGTTGCGTTTGGACGGCGCTTAATCCGTGCGTACTGGCGTCGGTCTGCAGGGTGAAAGGTAGCTCGACATCGGGGCACGCGAGTACCGGGGCGGAGGACAGGGCGTCCTTGAGGCGCTGGAAGGCCTTGTTCTCGACGGTGGTCCAGGCCCAGCGGGCGTTTTTGCGCGTCAGGTGTGTCAGGGGTGCGGCCACGGCGGAGAAGTCCGCGATAAAGCGTCGGTACCATGACGCCAAGCCCAGGAACTGGCGAACTTGCCGGAGGTTGGTGGGCGTTGGCCAATTGGCGACAGTGCTAACCTTTGCGGGGTCGGTGCGGATTCCGCGGCGGTCAATGATGTGGCCCAGGTACCGGAGGCTGTCCCGGCAAAAGTGGCACTTGTCGGCGTTGAGCCGTAGTTTGGCGGCTTGTAGGCGCCGGAAGACCTCGGCTAGGTGTTCCAGGTGCCTCTCGAAGGTTGGACTGGCTATGACGATGTCGTCCAGGTACACGAGAACGTGGGGCTCGAGCTCTGGTCCTAGGATAGAGTCGAGCAGGCGCTGGAACGTAGCCGGAGCCGAGTGTAGTCCGAATGGCATGGTGCGGAATTGCATGAGCCCTCTCCCCGGGACGGTGAACGCGGTGGCTGGCCGGCTCTCGGGCGCCAGTGGTACTTGCCAATACCCGTTTTTAAGATCTAACGTGGTTAGATATTTGGCACCTCGGAGTTTATCGAGGGTGGCCGCTATGTGTGACAACGGGTAGGCATCCTTTTGAGTCACGTTGTTCAACTTCCGGAAATCGATACAGAATCGATAAGTGCCGTCCTTTTTCTTCACCAATACTACCGGGGAGCTCCATGCGTTCTGTGACGGCTCGATCACACTGGCCTCTTCCATTTTCCGGACCTCTTGGTCGATTACAGCCTGCATGGCCGGATTACGCGCCCGGTACCGCTGTTTGATTGGTTGGTCAGTGATCAGGCGGATCCGGTGTTCGATGCGGTCCGTTGGTCCGCGTACGGCGTCGAACGCGGCCAGTTCCCGACTCAGGAACTCCCTCAGTCGGCGATTTTCGTCCGTGGTTCGGGGTGTTAGTCCAGCCGAAATTTCCCCTACCACGGGCTGGTTACTGGTGACGGCGGTCGGGGGTGCGGGCAGGGCGACCCCGAGCTTAGCCCAGATATCGATGCCGATTAGGACCGGCCCGCTGAGGTTCGGCATGATTTGGAACGTGTGGGTCACGGTCCGGTCGGTAATGGTGATTGGTAGGTCCACGATTTGTGCGATCGGGACCGTGGTGCCGTCGGCCAAGTTGATCTGCCTGGTTACCCCCTTAGGGGGGTGGCCGCTGTATTTGGCTCGCTTTGCGGTGGCCGGATCTACAAACGAGACTTCGGAGCTGGAGTCGAGCAGAGCCCAGATATATCGGTTGAGTAGGGATCTGTATCTTCAAGTGCGGCCTAGGCGTGAACCTTATGGGGTTCTGTCGGGACGGGCGGCGGCCGCTGGTTCCCCGGCCCGTGTGCCGTTTCCCGCCGGTGGATGGCAGTCTCGGGTGAACACGCCGTCTTTGCCACAGCGAGAGCAGAATTTGCGCGGTGATTTTTTACAATCAAGGCGGGTGTGGCCTCGTTGTTTGCACCGCCAACAGCACTCCTCCCTGTTGTAGGTGGCGGCGGCGACGGGTGAGCTAGGCATGCTTCGGGTCGGCGGTTGTTCCTCCTTTTGCCGGCGTAGGATCCTCTCGTGTTCGGCGGCCCTGGCGCTTAGGTCTGCGACGCTGGTGGCCTCGGTTGACCGGATGTAAAGTTGGTAATATAAAGCTCGAATGTAGGTTGCTGTAGAGCAGGCGGGCCTTCTCCGCTGGTGAGTAGCCCCCAGCGCGTCTCATGATCGTCAGCAAGTCCGTGGCGTACTGGTCGAAGGCTTCCCCGGTCTCTGCCTTCGGGCCTGGGCGTCTTGTCGTAGTTGATCGCGGTAGTCGGGTGGGAGGTATTTTAGCCGGAAGGCGGCGCAAAAGGTTTCCCACGTTGTCCAGTCTTCATAGTTGTTGCGATACTACAACAATGGGTTTCCAAGCAACATTTCTGGTAGCCCTAGAAGGAACAATTCATCGGCATAGCGGTAGGATTGCCTTAGTTACTCTAATCGTTCGAGGAAGGCGAACGAGTCTTTGCCGTCGAAACAGAGGCCCCATTTGCGGATCCGATCTAGAACCGCGGTGGAATCGGGTACGGTTGGTTCGGCGCGGTCGGGGGTTGGTTCGGGTCGTACCGGCGTTGTTTTTCCCTCGTTCGGCATGTCGGCGGTGTCGTGTTCGGGGAACAGCCCTGGGTTTTGTGTCACGAATTGACGCAGTCGATGTCGCAAAGTGTCGATAGTTCCGGTACTGTCGAGACCGTGTGTGACTAGAAGAGTCACGAGCTGGATTTTCGTAAGTAAGTATATCCAGGAGATTTTCATCGGGGTGCGCACGCAAGCTGAAGTCTCTACAGGGCAGATCCCTGTTCGGGCGCCATGTAACGCGGTCATCTCGCTCGACGCTCGGATCGGCTCGTCGGTGTCCGGGTTCGAGAGGAGGGGAGACTCAAGCTTACGAGAACACAGAGTGAAGCGAAAAGATAGTTTATTTAAAGCAAGATAGATAGATACAGCGTGCAGGGCCTGATGATGTCGTGCGTGGAGCGGTGTCGCTGGTAGCAGGGTGCGGGGCGCAAAGCGGAGACGCCAAGCGATGGGCGCAAAGCGGCGAGAAGCGCAAGACAGGTGCGGCGTGCAGTCGTCAACGGTTTTATTTACACGCGACTACAATTAGCGGACAGACTTACGACTAGCGGGCTTAGTACTACGGCATGGTTAGAACTAACGGACTTATTACTAACAGGTCTTATTTCTAGCAGGCTTAGTACTACGGCGCGGTTATAACTAGCGGCTTATTACTATCAGGTCTTATTATTACGGCGCGGTTATAGCTAGCGGACTTATTACTAACCGGTCTTATTACTAGCAGGCTTAAGACTAGCAGGCTTATTACTACCGCGGTTATAACTATCGGACTTATCTCTATCATGCGGCGAATATCTACAGCGCGGTATGTACATGCACTTACGAACTAATGTCAGGTTAGGTGGCTAGGTATTGCGGGCAGGACCGAGTGTCACGTCGGGGCCTGCCTTGGCAACGGAAACCGGCGAAACCCGGTACAGCTGAGCGAAACCTCAGCCCGGACAAGTGCTAGGAGCCGGCGAAACCCGACAGGGCTAAGCAAAACCTTAGCCCGAGGAGTGGTGACAGAAGTCGGCGAAACCCGACAGGGCTGAGCAAAACCTCAGCCCGAAGGTAGAGAGAGCCGGCGAAACCCGACAGAGCCAAGCGAAACCTTTGCCCCGAAAGGTAATAGGTACTGGTCAGGCTGGTGTCAGGAGTCGGTTCGCAGGATGGGATCTGGTCCCGATGTCTCGGCCAGTCGGGCTTATATACCCGGCCGGCGTCCCCACTACGCGTTGTCGGTCCGGCGGTGGGGTCGATTCCGCGTGGGGAGACCGCGAGAGAGATAGCGTTTCTGGAGTGAGCGAGACGGCGCATGCGGCGTACGAGCGAGTGAAATAGCGCGTGCGGTATAGTGCAAGCGGGATAGGTAAAGCGGGATAAAGCAAGCGAGCCAGGTTTATATAGATATATATTTTTACGGCTAGATACAATGGCCGTAATAACGGCCCTGCCGTTACAAAGTAAACCGAAATATCTTCCTTCATTCTCCTTCTCCATGACTCCATATTTCCTTTCTCATTCACACACGCACACATGTTTTGTTTGTTTTTATTTATTTAATTACATCATCACATTGTATCAACCAGTCAAAATCTAAATTTAACGGTTATCATTCCCTTGCATTTTTGACTGATGTCCTCCATATTAGTGTAACACCCGCGAATTAACACACACACACACACACACTCACATATACTCAGAGAAAAATGTATATTATATTTTATTTTAATTTTTTATAATCATGTATACCCACCATCTACTTTAAAAATGAATAAATTTACATTTTGTTAATTTAAAATCAAAATAACTCATTATTAACCCCCACTCATTCCTTTAGTCGAAAGATCGCACTTGGTCCCATCCCGCATAAAAGAGATTAAATTCTCTTACCGAAAAGGGACCACCGAACGAACGTCTGAATAACGAGCGTAACAGCGACTCAGTCGTTTACCTGCTTTTCAGACCTGTCAGTTCATTCGACCCGATTCCAAACGCCACGAGACATTTAACTTCGGGATTATAAAAGATAGTTGTTGCGCCCTTCCATCGACTCATCCTTCCCCGAGTCTGGACGTAACATATTGCTCTTTAAATTTTGGGAACTCCTCCGGGATTGTAATGTGCGATCTTTTAAACTGGAATGAGTAAAGGGACAAGAGGTACAGCTGATAAAGACGAAGTAGAACGAAATTTTCAGCTTGCTCAGGAAACATACAATCGAACAAAATCTAACAAATCAGGAACACATCACACTTCCACTCCTAATAAAACCACTAAAAACATTAATTTTTCATTAGACGAAACGGTAATTGAAAAAGATTTCGAAAAAAAGTTTAGCGAAACAGCAGCCGAGTCCCATTTTGTCGATTCCTGCGATAAGACTATTATACCTGAATTTAATAAATCCAAAAAAAAGAAAGACCCGAGCGGTACCGGCGGCAATATGACTCAAAATGATCCTTTCGCTACTTTGAAATACGCGGTCGAAGCCGTCCCTTATTTTGACGGTCAAAATATTCCATTAAATTATTTTATCGAGGGATGTGAAGAAGCAAAATATATGTTGCCTAGTGAGGCTGAATCACAGTTTACCAAAATAATAAGAACCAGGATAATAGGGGAGGCTCGCCGAACTATACAAGACCAAGATTTTGATAGCGTTTCTCATTTAACTAAATACTTAAAACAAATTTATGGACCAGCGAAAAATGTTTATCAATTACAAGGGGAATTAGGTTGTATACATCAAAAGAGTGACGAAGATGTAATTAATTATGCAAATAGAGTAAACATTCTCGGAAAACAAATTTTAGAAGCATATAGAAGTTCTGGAAACGTGTTATCTGACCAAAGTATTAAAGCATCATTAGAAAAAGACATGTGCAAATGTTTTATTAGAGGGCTAAAACCAGAAATCGAGCAACGAGTTTCAAGAAACTTACCAGATGTACAAGCAACTGCAGCCGACGCTATAAGGATAGAGAGAGAGCTCCGAGCAATGACAGATTTACGACAGGGAACAGCAGGTAGACAAAAAACTAACAGCCTAAGAGAAATATGTCAAATCTGTTATAAGGAAGGGCACGTAGGCAGTAACTGCAGGAAATATTTACAAACATCCCAATAAGTTAATAACCAGATTGATTTAGGAACTGCAATATTAGTATGTCAAATTTGTAAAAAACGTGGGCATGGAGCAGAGAAATGCCGCTTCCGCGATTCACAACTTCGCCGCCCGGTAAACGTAGTTCAAGGAAGAATAATAACTTGTCAATTATGCTTAAAATCCGGTCATGATGCAAAATCTTGCCGACAGAATAATACTAATAACAATAAAATCTCGGTAATTTGTCAATGGTGCGAAAAACCCGGCCATTCTGCAAATAATTGCTGGAAGAAGCAGAACAAACAACGTTATGCGGGAAATAAAACTCGCGTAACTTGTCAAATTTGCAACAACTTCGGACACATTACTAAAGATTGTCGATCAAAACTAAACCAGCAAACGGGATCCAAGAATTCTTTATTCTGCCGCTATTGCAAGGAGCAAGGTTATCTTCTCGAAAATTGTCAATTACGCCATGCCAGTAACTTTCGAAAAAAAGAAAATAATCAGGGAAACTACAATGGCCCCTCGACGTCGGGTGCACAGCAGGGGTCCGAACGAGAGCCGCACCCGTCCAAAACTCAGGTAGCCAAGTAGACAAGGACAGAACTACCATAAGGCCCGTGACTGTAAACCTCGACAAACATAGTCGCGTGCCTACCGTTCAAATCAACATCGATAATTTAACTACTAGTATAACTTTTATGCTAGACACGGGATCTGGACCTAATATAATTAAAGAAAATCTCGTTCCCGAAGAAATAAATATTAATTACATTAATATCCTCAAGTTGAACGATATAAATAATTATCCTTAGGTAATAGGTGTACACCTTAGGTGAAATTACATTAACTCTTTTCAAAATATCGGTTATATTTCATATTGCATCTAACAATTTTCCAATTTCACAATCCGGCATATTAGGAAATGGTTTCTTGAAACAAACTTCATCGAAAATAGATTATGCACAAGGGCACTTGGATGTATCCGGAATCAACATACCTTTCTTATCGCCTGAAGCCATTATAGTAGCTCCGCGATCCGAATCATTATTTTATGTAAGAATAGAAAATCCAGAACTAAAAGTAGGATATATACCGAGACTAAAGGTGGCACATGGAATTTATTTGGGAGACACCATCGTGGAGAACGTTGCCGGAAAGGCATATTTAAACGTTATAAGAACTTTAGATGAAGAGGCGGAAGTACATGTTTCGACTTTGCGTCTAAAACCATTGAGCGAATTATTAGACGACCATGATTCAAAAATTGATGCTCTAAACAGTCCAGAAAAACCAAGGAATAAGGAAGAAGAAACTACTTACGAATTCGACGATTATGAAAATAATATGAATATTGAAAATGAAAGTGAAAATGTGGATGAAGAAAATATTATTATCGAAGAAATTAATTATGAAGACGAAGAAAAAACCTTAAATAAAGAAGGAAATAAAAATAAGAATAAAATTAAAAATAAAGACAAGATAAAAAATAAAACTGAGGAAAAATAAAAAATCAGACAATTCAAAAATCCTTGGAGAGGGAAATTACCAAACCTCTCCTGATAATCTAATAAATCCAACCATTCCTGGAGGGGGAAGTTACCAAACCTCTCCTAAAAATTTAATTAATTTAAAAACCCTCGAAGAGAGAATTTCCCAATCCTCTCAAGAAGGGAATAATTCTAGGATTTCGGAGGGAAATTTCCAAACCTTGTCAGAAAATTCTAGCTCCGTCGATTGCGAGGAGGGAAATTATCGAACCTCACTACGTATTTCGGCAAAACCTCATTCCAAAAAAGGGAAAAGTCCTTTATCCTCCCTGGATATCAAATTTCCTAAGGTTGGATTATTTAAAGAAGAAAATGATAATGAATTAAAAACCTCTCATGTTGCAATAAAAGACCTCCTTGAAGAGGCTCAAAAATATAATTTAAAAATTAAAAATTCGAATCTACGAAATATTAAAAATAAAAATAAACCGTCTTCAAAAATCCTTATATCCTTGTTGAATAAATCTCAAGAAGTTTTAGAAAAATTTATGCAAAAACGCAAAACAAGATATAAAAGAAAACAAGAAGTTGAAAATTATAATTTGCATAATTGTCTAACAATCTCCGAAGAAAAAGGAACGAATCGACCCGCCGAAATCATAGAATCATTGCGATTAGAACATTTAAATGAAACAGAAAGAAAAAGCATTATAAAATTAATAACGGACAGTCAAGATCGATTCCATATTCTTGGAGAAAAATTAACCGCAACTCACGTATTACAACATCGAATACCTACTACAGATGACCAACCAATAAACACTCGTCAGTATCGATTTCCGCAAATTCATACAGAGGAAATAAACAAGCAGGTAGAAGAACTGTTAGAAGGAAGAATTGTTAAACACTCACAATCGCCATATAACACGCCTATATGGATTGTACCTAAGAAAGAAGACTCCAAAGGAAATAAACGATGGAGAATGGTATTAGATGTTCGCGCTTTAAATGATAAAACTATCGGAAATGCATATCCTTTACCAAATATCGTCGACATATTAGATCAATTAGGAGGAGCTCGATATTTTTCAGTATGCGATTTAGCATCTGGATTTCATCAAATAAAAATGAACCTCGAAGATGGTCATAAAACAGCTTTCACTATTCCTTTTGGACATTACGAATTTGTCCGAATGCCGTTCGGTCTAAAAAATGCTCCGGCTACTTTCCAGCGCCTAATGGACTTAGTATTAACTGGGTTACAAGGCAAAGAATTATTCGTTTATATGGACGATATTATCTATGCAACGTCTTTAGAAGAACACGAAAGAAAATACAACGCTTTAATGGAACGTCTTCGAGAAGCTAATTTAAAATTACAGACAGACAAATGCGAATTTTTAAAAACGGAAGTAACTTATCAGGGACACGTAATCAGTAAAGACGGAGTAAAACCAGATCCGAAAAAATTAGAAGCGGTACAACAATTTCCAAGACCTAAAACACCTAAGAATATTAAACAATTTTTAGGACTTGCAGGATATTACAGACGCTTTATACCGAATTTTTCCAAATTCGCCAAACCATTAACAAATTTATTAAAAAACGACACCCGCTTCGAGTGGACATCTGTGCAAGAAGAAACTTTTGAAATTTTAAAACAAAAACTATGCGAAGAGCCAGTACTCCAATACCCAGATTTTTCAAAATCATTTATTTTAACGACCGATGCATCTGGAATAGCCGTTGGAGGAATATTATCACAAGGAGAGATAAATAAAGACCTACCGATAGCATACGCCTCACGAACCTTAACAGATAATGAATTAAAATAGGATACATACGAAAAAGATGCACTGGCTATTGTATATTGCGTTAAACATTTTCGACCATACTTATACGGAAGAAAATTCACTTTAGTTACAGATCATAAACCTTTGACATGGTTTAAAAATGCACAAGACGCAAATATGCGAATACTCCGTTGGAGATTAAAATTGACAGAATATGATTACGATGTTGTATATAAAACAGGAAAAACAAACGTAAACGCAGACGCATTATCAAGAAATCCTGTAAATATCGAAGAAATAGATTGTAAAATTATAAAAAACAAGAAACTTTTAAACCCAGATAATCCTAAAGATGCACGATTAATTGCCGAACTATTAGAAAAATCCGATAGCGAAGAAGGAGAAGAAGAAGATAACGATTTCCATTTATATCTTTCCGATATCGAAGAAAACGAAGAAATAATACCTGAAAGCGATTTATTAAATAACAATAACGATACTCTTCCATTTACACAAACAGAATTAAACGAACCAGATTAATTATCAATTACCGAAAAAGCTTTAATATACGATCCTCTTAAACAAAATAAAATTCAAACAAGAAGCCGAACTGCAAGACAAAGTATTGAGCAAAATAAAATAACCGACGAATTGCATAGTGACGAGGAAGAGATCGAAGAAATCGAAGAAAGAAATGATCCGCCTGATAAAATTTCTGACAGTGAAAAAGAAGACGGAGAAGAAAATGAACAAGATATTATTAACAAAAATTTAAAATCAAGAAAAACGAACCTGCATTTATTGAAAATAGAATAATTTATGGTAACATCATAGATTCTCGAGAATTATTATTTTTACGAAAAGATAATATAGTATATTTCGTCGACACGCAGGGAAGACCTTTAGATTCAGGCTCACAAAAACTTTTTGAACGAAAAGAGCTTCCAAACCTAGGATCCCTTGTTCTAGGAAAGGTTAAGGCCATAAAACATAAAAATCATTATCATGTGGTTTTACCTGTCAGCGAAGAACAACGAGAAGGCCCTACGTTTGCTCTTAACCAAATTGTTAAAATCTTAATAGACTTACGAAAAATAACCGAAGATTTAAAATTAGAAACATTTAGTATTGCAAAAACCGAATTTATTAATAACGTTCCATGGAATGATGTTAAATCACATCAATATTCACATCAATATTCACCGACGCTCCTACTAAAGTTATTATTTGCCACGGACTAAA